>BQNB010102736.1:0-24179 GCA_026074375.1 Tanacetum coccineum | reverse complement strand
GTTTTCATTAGCAATCACATGATTACTTACGGAGTATTAAAGAGTACTTTCCTAATGTAGTAAACTAGATTGAGTGAGTTATTGAGTTTTTTATGTTGTTTGCAGTCTGCGATTCCGATTCCAATATCAAGAGTTAACCAAGTGGATGCCGGGAGGCTTGATATCGAAATGTCAGCCATGTTGAAAGAACAATTGGTTAAGGTTTTCTCAGTAATGAAGGTATATCACACAATTATATATATTTTGTTACTTAATTGTTTCATTTTCTGTTTGAGTCTTGATTATTATTTCAATACGAAGCAGAACTTGACGCGTTTCTTGAGTTTCTTATCTGGAGGTTCTCGATTTGGGTTGATAAACCAACTCCTGGAAATGCTCTTATGAATCTGCGTTATAGAGATGAACGTGCCACTGATATAAGAGGAAAAAGTAAGTGGATTCTAAGTACGTGTTTATACATATTTCATTTCCATTACATGACTTAATAATTGTTCCCTTAGAATAATTCGGGAGGTTGACTGCAGCATGCTTAGAGCTATTCTATGACAATTCTGTGGGAGTTGTAGAATTATGCTTCAATGTTGATTCTCAGTTACTGGAAAATTTGCACTAGAATATGCTCAGAACTAGAAAGCTACCATTAAGACCTTTAGTTAAACATGGTTGCGAGAGTTAGATGATTCCACCACTTGTTGTAATGGTTTGAGTTAGGTTAGTACTGATAACGTAGCAACTTGTTATAACAATTCTAAAAGTACTGGCGTGCAGACTCTTAGGTAGTATTGCGTATTTGTATCTTTGACAATTGTGATATTTTTTTGCCTGGCTTGTATTGCATAACTTTCTTGATTAACTTTATGAGTAGAACGATGGGCATCAGTTTGGATAAAGGGTGTACAAGCAGAACCCTGGTCATGTATATGGTTAAGGGTGTGTCGGTGCAAGAGGGCCCACAAACACTTTTTGTATACACTATTGCACATTTACCTTCCTTCAAAGAAATACTTGGTGTTAATAACGATCACGAAAAAGAATACTATACAGTAACATCTGAATCTTTCAATAACACTATTGAGAATTAAGAATCGGAGTGGGGTGCTTGGTTAGGATCATGAGGCATGGTAATGGGAAAGGAAATGTTATTTTTACTGGTTACATCTTCTGTATTGTCAGTAATTTTGATATGGTGTATATCAAGGAAAGTCCATATGCCTTTTTTCCTGTCTTCACAAAACTTCATATAAAGTTCTAATACTTAAACGATCAAATTACAATTTATATCTTTCAAGAATGCAAACCGGTATTAAATCATATTATTTAATCATTTATGGTTTGGCTAATGCATTATTGAGGTCACGATAATGATATTAGTCCACAATTGCATTGTGTTAAACCTTTACAAAGTTACCTCGTTTTTGTAAGGAAGAAGTTAATGAATCGCTGATTAAGAAGTCACTATTAAAGCAAATTCTAATATGATTTAAAATCCATTAGTAGGATCCGGTACCATGTGATAATGCTTAAATTGACAAGTGAAATTTGAGAAGGCTTTCGTTTTGAGATATGATTCATAATATTAATATTTAGATTCACAATGTACATCAATTAATAGTGAATCGAATCTATAAATCATAACTTTTGCTGTCACCCATACATTTGACAAAAACGATATATTGGATACCAATCCAAAATTTTTTATTGAAAGATTCCCAGATGAACATATATATGCAAAAATCGTGAAATTTTCAAACAATTGATTTAAATTTTATTTTTTCACACATTTTCGATTAAAACTCCACATAAACTGAGTTCTACACTTGAAAAAATTGAATCGAAGTTAAAAATCTATCGTATTCGAAGCCCTTCTCAATTCCTTCCCAATTTTAAATCCATCTCAATGGATCCAGAATTTACCCATTAGAATTCCTTTTAAATCCCTTAGTCTTACCCATTCTCCTTTTTTCTTGCGTGAACCAGGCATGCCCTTAGACTTTGTAAACTCTCTTTTGACCTGTTACTACCCTCTAGCTAACATGTTCTAATTTGCTTATTTTGACCTATGTTAGACTCGAACAAATTGGGTCAGAATTCCACCTGTCAGTTATGTTTTGGCTTATAAAGTCCCCCTACAGTTCGGACGGGGTGGAGGGACCTGGACTCACTCAGAACCTATGGTATTGTGTTGCACAGTTGGTGGTCAATAATATCGCACCCGTCCGTCTGCAGTCCCTTTCTGCTTTCTGTCAATGGGGTGATTCTGAAACGGTATCTAGCAATCTGAACATCTCCTACGCATTCTTAATTATGAATTTGAAGCATTAATCTTAAGTTTTGTTCTTTTGTTTCTTTCTTCCTCTCTTTTCCCCCTCTTGGTTATTTGTTTAATGTGCAGAGGTCAATAGCTCGTAGAGCATGGCTTATAGTACAACGTATTGAAGGATTTTATAAAGCTGCATCTTTCGCTAATCTTCTTGTCTTTCTTTACACTGGAAGGTAGTGCTATTGTGCTTCAAGCTTCTTTGCTTGAATGTTCATGTTACATTTACTGGTACCTAGAGGTGGCTATATGGGCAGCTATGCAGTTATCTCGGTTTGATTTCAAATATCGTTCAAGGACCGAGATTTGAAATATCGGTTATCGCGGTGAGATATCGGTTTTTATATTATCTAGAATATTAAATATATATATATTAAAATCATAAAAGATTAAACATAAAACATAGCATATAAAAGTGTCAAACTTAATTGTTTTAAGTAGGTTTTAAAAAGAAGTGGGCTGCCAAAACACTATGTGGGCTGCCAGAAAAAAGAAAAGAAAAAAGTCAAAAAAAAGTAAAAAAAAAGTCAAAAACGAGATTTTCTTTATCAAAACGAGATCCGATATCAAAATCTCGGCAAAATCTCGTCCAATGTCGCCGAGAATATCGATTCCGATATTTACCACCGAGATTTGGAGCCGAGATTTTTTCTAGCTCCGAGATATCGCCGAGATTAACCGCATAGATGGGCAGGTTGGGCCAGTTGGGTAATGGATCAAGAAATTTAGGGGTCAAAGTGGGTAATTTGGTGTGGGGGGGACAGGGGGTGGAGGTGGAGACGATCCCAATTGTTATCTATAATGTATTTGGTACTTGTTTTATGAATGGTTAATGTGTCGCATATTATTTTCAAGAAAATAAAAGTAATTAAATAAACAAATGGGAATGAAATGTGAGGTGTGATGACCATAACACTTGAATGATGATGTGTGATGAGAGGAGAGAGAAAGCCGAGGCGGCTCAAAGGTGGATGGTGAGGTTTGATGACCACTAATTCTAGCCTAACACATGCATTTGGGTTTGCATATGAAGAAGGCATAAGCATATATGTGTTGCTGTGGCGTGTTTGGCTTAGCTTCTTTGATGGTGTATCAAAGTCTTCAAAATTTGAACTTATGAATATAAATAAGTTATAAGCTCCAGTTGGCGAGTCTGTTAATCTTTAGAGATAAGCTTATACATGTCTTAAATTTTGATAAGTTTCTAAAAAGTTCACTGAGCTTACAATTGGCTTACGACTTTATCAAATAGACTTATGACTTAAATAAGCAATAAGCTCATACTTTGATACACTTGAAAAAAGAAGAAAGAAAAACTTAAAGAGATTACTAGCATGTTTCGGGAGTATTAAAAATTAAAAAAAAACTAAGAATTAATAAAAATATATCAAAATGGATCTTGAATTAAAGAGCACAAAATTTTAGAAAACATGATGAATTAAATCATAAAAAAAATAAATAGATAAAAAGACATTTCAATTTAAAAATAAATGTGATTTTTTAATTAAGAAGTGACACATGTCAATTTAAAATGTCTTTTTCTAAAATGAGATGGATGGTTAAGATTGCACATAACAAAAAGTTGTTACAAAAGGTTGTAACATAAAATGAGATGGGTGTGTTTGTTGTTAAAAAGTGATATTTTCATAAAAAGAAAGTAAAAAGTTTGAATTTTCAGACTTTTTAAATATAAAAATGTCCCAAATGCTTTATAATGTAGTATAGATGAGTGTTTCCAATTCAGATAACTTCCCACTAATTCATACGTCTCAAATTACAAATTAAATGTTCATGCTTTTATTTGGTTTGCTTCAATCAAATACTAATGCATGTTTAAAATGAAATTATTCTATTGGTGTGTGATGTGATTGACAAATTATATTACACATTGTGTCAATTAGAAGTGTGCATTTTATTTTAAATTAGACAAATCCATTATTCAGTATTGAGAAATAATGTGCGTTTGGCAAATATAATTGTTGTCGAAACTCGAGACGTAGTTGTGTATAAAGATGGAGATGAAGCTAAAAAAAATTATCTTTGTTTACGTATAGTACGTAATCATTGGTTTGAGGAGAGAATTATCGATCGTTTTGTTTCCTACATTTGGTAAGGACCCCCAGTTATGACCATAGTATAGAGTTGAGGTAACACTCGTGAGTCGATTATAGTGTGAGAGTATTTGTGTCCAATGTTGTTAAAAAACTGAATATAATCAGAAATAGGTTCTTGAATCTCAATTCAAGAATAGATTACAACCAATGAATTAATCTCAACAAAACAAAAGGTTACCACTGCTATACAGGTGTAACCCAATTATCTAACTGATAATTGTGCTATTACAAATCAGAAACAAAATCAATAAGATCAAGATGATCTTGAACAAACTAGGGTTACAATCTTTTTGAGAGAGAGGAACGTATTTGATAAAGAGAGAAAGAGTAAGCAGCATAATAACCTTAAGGAGTCAATCTTCCAGCTTTTATAGGGCTTGACCCAGCTTAGCTTGACAACAATGGTCCTTGAGCTCTCAACCTTTAACACTTCAAGCCAAACCTGAACCTGAACCTACAAAACAACTTTTAAAAATGACATAATCAGTCTTTATACTTATTTCCAGGTTAAAGTTAACAATTTAACATCACCCTTTAACTTTAACCTGGAAAACATCAATCATTCCCATTTTTGAAACCAGTTTATCATTTTGAATTTTATCAAGCCTTTTAGTCAAAACATTTGCTGTTTGATCAGCAGAAGAAACCTTTTTTGTTTCAATTACACCAAAATTAATTTTGTCTCTCACAAAATGTAAATCAATTTCCAAATGTTTAGTTCTTTCATGAAAGACAGGATTGGCTGCAATCTTAATTACAGCTTGACTGTCACAGAATTCCTTTGCAGGTATAAAATGTCCCCAATTTAGATATTTTAAAATCTTTAAGATCCAAATAGTTTCTGAAGTTGCAGAGGCTATGACTCTGTATTCAGCCTCTGTAGAAGACTTAGAAAGGGTCTTTTGTTTTTTGCTTTTCCAAGATACCAATGAACCATTAAAAAAAATGCAAAAAACAGTAACAGATTTTCTAGTAACAACACACTTAGCCCATTCTGCATCAACAAATACTTCAAGAGAAGTATTTTTGTTCTTAGAGATATGAATACCCTTACTAGGAGATCCTTTCAAGTACCTAAGTACTTTAAGAGCAATCTTAATGCGAGACTTCAAGGCTTTATGCATAGACTGGATTAAACAATGAATAGAGTAAGCAATATTTGGTATAGTGTGAGTAAGATAAATCAGTTTACCAATTAAATTCTGATACTCTGTTATATTATCAATAACAGGATCAGACTAAGAAGGTTCACTAGTAATAGAAGTATTTTGCTCAAGAGGAATAGCAGAAGGTTTGCAAGCAAGTAAACCAAAATCAGACAAAAAATTCAGGCAATACTTTCTTTAGGACAGGAAAATACCATCATTAGTATCCACAACTTCAATTCCCAAGAAATATTTAAGTTTTCCTAGATCCTTAATGATGACATCAAATAACGTCTATTTTGTAGCATCATTTATCCCATGTAATTAACCCATTTTGTATGATTATTGCAAAGAATTGTTACTTAATCGTTCATATTTGAGAATTGCAGTAATTATGGAGTACTTGGTGAATATTACGCATTCTGGAGCTTAAACGAAGATATTTTAAAGATTACTGTTCTGACAACTAATACGTCGTATCCATCAAGGAAGATACGGCGTATCTGTGCCTACACTCATCAAAAACCACGAAGGAAACAAGATCAATACGCCGTATCCAGAGAAGACCAATACGCTGTATTGGAGATATAGAAGGTGAATATTCTGGAAGATATCAAACGTGGTCCCTACTCCAAGAAATCCCCAATACGCCGTATCCAAGACTTTGGATACGCCGTATCGAACCGACTCCATACCCTATAAATAGAAAACTTAAAAACGAGTTTTAGGTGTGCTAAATCATATTCTCGATACCTAAACCACAAAAGTTGATTTTCAGAGGAGAAAAAGAGCAGAAGAGGTCTTGCAACGCGATCCAATCCATAGGAGACAACGTGTAATTTCTTATACTTTTGTAATCGTTCAGTTTTTGGTATCATTCGTTAACTCGGTTAGTTTACCTTGGCTAAATAATTACTCTTGTATTAATTATGATGTTTGACCATTATTATGAAGATCTGAATGTTTGGGTTTGTTTATATCTCGATTGCTTAATTTATCGTTGTATGCTTGTTTATGTTTATTAAATTATACTTGTTTATGTGCTTTAATATCCGACATATCATTCAACTGGATCTAGTGATACGGACCAAGTAATCTAGATGCCGGGATAACTCTCTATATAGTAATTTATACATCTAGACCAATAGGATCACAGATAACGACCTATCTTTGCCTTTAGATTGTGAGCTTAGTTGGACCGGTAGGTGACCCTTGGGATCAACGAGTACGTTCTAATTAATTAGTAAAGACTTGGTTAGTGGACTACTAGTGTATAAATCACCGTTAAGTAGTAAGTGGGTAAAGTCTCTATGAGCTAGGGTTTAACAAGATCACCATTGCTTTAATCTCTAAGATAGATTATAATCACCAAACAAGGATGCTTTATGCGGATACGTTGATTGTGACAGAATTCTTCGTATCTAGGTCTTAGGAAGAAGTCTCGCCTAAGTCTTAAGAGTGATATGCCGCCTCGAGATAAGTAATCATTGCACTGAATAAACAAACCAACTTCTAATCGGATTAATGATGGCTAACACAGTTTTCTATTATAAGGCTTGACCGCTCTTTTATCTTCTGTTAATTTTCTTGCATGTGTTAAAGTGTCTTGAATTGATTGTAGTCACCACCAAACCCGTGCCAGACTCTCAGGCTGAAAACCCCCCTTTTACCTGTTAGAATTAGGATTAGAACTAACATAGGATTATCATAGGTTTGACTTATATTAGAATTAACTTAGATTAGTAAACCAAAATATTAATAAATTGAGAGATTTTAACATCGCTTCAAGTGTTCGACACCTTACTTACCACGAAACTCCCATCTGACCGGGTACACTGCCGGTGAAAGTGTTATTTTTGGTTAAGTCGACAAAATATAAATTTAAAACTTGAAATAATAAATTACAACCACACGACGACACATCACTTAATCATAAACCTGGACTTAAAAAAAATCCTTAAACTTCTTAATCTCAAGAACATTACTTCCAGTAACAATAATATCATCAACATAGACAAGAAGAGCTAAGAAACCATGATCATTAGACTTAGTAAACAAGGAATAATCACTTTTACTTTGACTAAACCCATTACCAATTAAAGCTTGAGTCAACTTAGCATTCCACTGTCTAGGAGACTGCTTTAAGCCATAAAGGAATTTTTTGAGTTTGCAAACCCTTTTATCATTAGGACTAAAAAACCCTTCAGGTAAAGTCATATAAATTGTCTCATCAAGATCACCATATAAAAAAGCATTATTAATGTCAAGCTGATATAAAGGCCAACTATTTTGCACAACAAGATTTAACAAACACCCAACAATGACAATTTTCACAACAGGTGAAAAAGTCTCATCAAAATCAACTCCCTCTTTTTGATTAAACCCTTTGGCAACAAGCCTTGCCTTATACCTTTCATTATCACCATCAGATTTATATTTAATCTTAAACACCTATTTACTTCCTATAGCTTTTCTATCACTAGGCAATTCAGTAATCTCCCAAGTATCATTATTATACAAGGCTTTCATTTCCTTATCCATTGCCTTAATCCAGTGCTGCTCCTTACAAGCTTGCCAATAGGAATTTGGTTCAAAATCTTTATTTAACTCAGTAGTAAAACAAAATTTTCAGAAGTAAGGTTTGAATACCCTACATATCTTTCAAGACCATATTTTACTTTTGAATCAACAAAATATTCATTGTATTTGTTTGGAAAAATAGACGATCTTTTAAACCTTCTTAAAGGTTGATTGATATTATTCTTAACATGTTATGTGGTTAGAATATCAGGATCATCGCCCTCAGATAATGCAGTTTCAGGTTCAGTTGTTGCAGCCATCTCATTCTCACTAGCAGAACCATTGGAACCTTGAGGATGTCCCAAATCATCCTCAAATAGGTCAATTGTTAGACTGCTAGGTTAAGAAGAGTTTCTATCATTCTGAGCCTGAGCATTTAGATTAGTATCATCATTGGGTGTGTCAAGACTCTCATGAACAATTTCATCAAAGAAATTTACATGATCCAAGTCCTGACTAACTTTGTCCACATAACTATGTTTAATTTTAAAAGGAAACACATTTTCAAAAAATTTAACATCTATTGAAAAAATCAATGTTGCAAAAATCGGCCTAGGCGGCCTTGTAATCACCGATTCCAAGCTACTCGGCCATACACCTTGGAAAATAAAGCAAATTGTTAGGTAAAACCAGTTCAGGTACAAAATTCGTCATATCGTCAATCGGTCCAAATCGGTCAAACGAAATCAAACATTTTTTTACAATGGTGACTTTGAATTTGTAACAGTATAACTTTTATATCTATGTCTATATGTTTGTAACAATGAAACTTTGAAACTCATTTATTTTAGTGGTATTAAAAGTGTTGTATCCACTCATACAAGTACTATGGACATTATAAAATTTGCAAAACCGATTAATCACCGATTAATCGCGCCTAGACCGATTACAGGCTACAGGGTGGTCGACCGCCCGGCTAGCGACTCGCGATTTTTGCAACATTGGAAAAAATAAACTGTTTTCTTTTAAGACTAAACAACTTATACCATTTCTTAAAAGACGAATATCCAACAAGAACACATTTTTCAGCTCTGCTACTAAACTTATCACGATTATTAAGAATAGTAGCAAAACAAAGACACCCAAACACACTTAAGTGTTTTAAATAAGGGTTTTTTTATTAAAAATAAGTTGGTAAGGAGATTTTCCCTTCAACATTAAACTGGGCAACCTGTTAATCAAATAACGAGCAGTAAGAACACATTCAGACCACAGATTAAGATGGAGTCCCACCGAAATAGAAGGGATCTGGCAACATTAAGCAGATGCCTATGTTTCCTCTCCACAATTCCTTTCTGTTGAGGAGTGTAAGAACAAGAGGTCTGATGTATTATGCCATTGTTTTCACAAAAACTACTAAACTTATGATTAATAAACTCAATCCCATTATCACTTCTAAAAGTTTTCACAGTTTGTTTAAATTGATATTTATCAAGTTAAAAAAGGCACAAACACAATCAAGCACTTCTTCTTTAGACTTAAATAAATAAATCCAACAGCCCTGGTAAAGTCATCAACTATGGTCAAGAAATACCTATGACCTTCCTAACCACTTTGTAAGGCCCCCAAAGGTCAAGATGCACACGTTCAGCAAGAACAGTAGACTTGTGTTCACTTAGAGGAAAAGACTCTCTAGTTTGTTTAGCCTTCCGACAAATGTCACAAGGCATGTTTTTAGTTTTATCTTCAAAAACAAGATCGTCTTGTAAAACAGACAAAAATTGATCTGAGAGATGACCAAGTCTCTTATGCCGATTAATTTTAGAATTATTAGAAAAGACAGAACCATTTTTAAACAAATAACCTTCAATATTATCAAAATAATACAATCCATTAACTTGTTTACCAATCTCTATTATTTTCACATCCATCAAATCCTGAGACATAAGAAAGCATTTTGATTCATCAAACCCAACAATAAGCTTGCTGTCTCTAGCCACCTTATGAACAAAAACAAGAGTAACACAATATTCAAGAACTACCAGCACATCATATAAAGTTAAAAAGTTAGTTAAGACAAGATTTTCTACCTTGGTGATCAAAGCTTCTGTCCCATTAGATAAAAAATATCAAGGATATTAACTAAGTTTTTATCTGTATACGTTCAATGCTGATTAACACCAGAGTAAAAAAAGATACCAGCTTGCTTAAGAGCAGACCTAGTATCAATATTTGAGCTGAAATTTTTTTATTAAAAAAACCTATTATTGTTCAAAATAATACGTGCCATAATGGCTTGAACACCTTTTCCATTGTCACTAAGAGAGTTTTCTTTGATTAAAGAAATAAGTTTTGAAATCTGTTCATCAGAGAAAGAAGAGGTGGAACTAGAACCAACAGAGTTATTGCTATTCATAAATCTTCTATTAAAGTTCTGATGACTCTGATTAGTATTAGAAGAATTGTTCTTTTTTCCAAAATCACTAGGATACCCAATCAATTTATAACATTTATCAATAGTATGACCATTAAAACCATAATGCTCAAAAACTAGAGTGGGACCACCGTCAATCCTTCTATTACCATTGTTATTAGGTCTAGAAACAGTGTTAGGTCTAGAGGTGTTACCAAAGGTCTGAGATCTTTGAGCACCACCTATGTTGTTGACAATGGAGTTGAACACAAAAGACTGAGTCCTTTGACATCAACTATGTGAGATTCCTCACTAGAGATAAGGACATATGCACCTTTAGCATCAGGTAACGGGTCTCTAGACAAAATGTTACTTCTCAGCTGCATATAAGAATCATCTAATCCCATTAAGAATTGCATTAATTTCATAAGTTGGTTATGCTTTTAAAAGTCCTCAGCAACATGACAAGTACATCTAGGAAGTTGAATTAGGGCATCAAATTGTTTCCATAGAGTACTCAGTTTATTAAAGTATTCAGCAAAAAAAGAACTACTTTGAGTCAAAGAGTTATTTTATGATGAAGATTAAATGTCACAGACCCATCAACTATATCAAATATTTCTTTTAACTCATTCCATACTTCAAAAGCTCTTTTTGAAAAAATTTGACCCAAAAATAGCTCTTCTGAGATTAAGTTTAGAATCCAACCCATAACCACAACATTAACCCTGTCCCATTATCTTCCTAAAACTTCATCAGTATAAGACCTTCTACAAGTATTATCCATAAAGCCAATTTTGTTTCTACCTTCAAGGGTTAAAAGCATAGCACATGACCACACATTATAATTCGTAGTTCCCTTTAATTTGATAGAAACAATAGTAAGAGTTGTAGAATTATTAGGATGTAAATGAAGAGGTGACTTAAGTCCAGTTTACTAATCAGAGTGACAACAGGATTTGGGTCAGGCTCATCATCATCACTATTATGAACAGAGTTATGAATATACATTGCAACAAAGAACAGATAGCAACAATAAGCAAAAAACTGAAATAAACAACTAAGACTCAACAAAGCAGGAAATAAAAGAAGTAGTTCCCAGGATTCCTTTCCACTCAAGGTGGTAGGTCAAAGGCAGACACAACTTAACCAAATTTTAAAAAGAAAGGAAAGAGAGATGTTACAGAGATAAGCAGCGAAATCCAACACCTTACAACACCTTGATTCGCTTAGTCAAGGTGAAATAAGGACACAAAATCACCTTGATTCACTTAGTCAAGGTGAAAAGATAAACCAGAATCACAAATCCAACAAGAAACCCTAATTTCCAATTAGGCCAAGAACACCTCAAATCATTTCAATCGAACAAATAACACCAGATCTATCAATTAATCAAGGTTAATCGAACCCAAAAAGCCTTCTAGAACAAAAACCCAAAAAACCAGAAACCCTAATTTTCTAGAAAATTAAGCGTTTTACCAAAAACTTAAAAAAAACTAGATTTGATATTAAAATTGACAGAAAACAATCTTAATTGATGATTTATCAAAAAACCCTAATTTGAAACCCTAATTCCCAAAAAACGATTCAGAGCAAGATTTTGCAACCTGGCTCTGATACCATGTTAAAAAAACTAAATATAATCAGAAACAGGTTCTTAAATCTCAATTCAAGAAAAGATTACAACCAATGAATTAATCTCAACAAAACAAAAGGTTACCACTGCTATACAGGTGTAACCCAATTATCTAATTGATAATTGTGCTATTACAAATCAGAAACAAAATCAATAAGATCAAGATGATCTTGAACAAACTAGGGTTACAATCTTTTTAAGAGAGAGGAGCGTATTTGATAGAGAGAGAAAAAGAAAGCAGAATAATACTAATCCCAAGGAGTCAATCTTCCAGCTTTTATAGGGCTTGACCTAGCTTAGGAGATTCAGCATTTGACAACAATGGTCCTTGAGCTCTCAGCCTTTAACACTTCAAGCCAAACCTGAACCTGAACCTGCAAAACAACTTTCAGAAATGACATAAGCAGTACTTATACTTATCTCCAGGTTACAAATAACAATTTAACAAATGTAACTTGCTCCATTTCAAAAAAATGACCGGTATTTATAGAGATGCATTTATTCGTGCAACCTCTTAGATGTGATCTAATGGCTGAGGATCGTCCAGGTGTCCAAGGGAGTAGACAAGAATACCCTTCTTGGCTCTGCCATATTCATGGAATGTTCCATGAACGATTGCATATACTAGCGTAATGCTCACAACACTACCTCTTAAGCAAATGAGGTAGTAATACGTGTTGTCTGTTGCAATGACTTTAAGGATAAAATCTCAATCTAGCCTTTTGTATGTATACCCTTTCTAGTAAGTTATATGTGTCATATAGTTAGGGTTGTAAACGAAATGAACGTTCATTGAACATCTCCTGAACCATTCGACAAAAAATTGTTTATGTTCGTTTATTTATTAAATGAACGAACAAGAACAACATTTAACATTCATTTATTTAAATGAACAAACATGAACAAAAGTTTTGTGCGTACATTTATGTTCGTAAACGTCCGATTATTCATCCGTTTATGATCATAGATATATTTATGTTCGTCTATTGTATCTTTTTATTATATAGTTCTATAATTGAGTTGCTCAAACAAAACAACACCTATAAAACACAATATTGTGTATATCTTTGAAAATTTTATGTTCGTTTATGTTTATTTATGTTCGTTTAATGTTTTAATAAACGAACATGAACAACGTTATTCACAATAAACGAATATGAACAAGAAAATTCGTTCGTTTAAGCAATCATGTTCGTTTATTTGTCCGGCTAAAATTAAACGAACGAACATCAACAAGCCTCCGTTCGTATTTGTCCGGTTCGTTTATAGCCCTACATATAGTAGCTTATTTTATTATTAATTACAATATTATTATAATCCCGTGTGCCAAAAACTAATGTGTTTTGTTTAAGGTTTTCAAGATTGGGATCATATTCATGATCGTTTTTGTCTTTACAAGATCAAGATCGAAAATCGGATCATGATCTTAAGATATTACTATAATGTCATTATTTTAATAGTTTTTGTAATATTATACAAATTTACAACTTATTATAGAGTTATGATCAAATAAGAAGAAAACTTAAAATGAAAATGATAAGAAGAAACCACAACCACACATTTAAGATGCATCTATAAAAATGAATGCGTCTCCCATTAAAATTCTCTCTCCTATTTAAAATGCGTGGCTAGAAATCCTTCTTATTATTCTTCTCATTATAGTTTTTCTTCTCACCGGATCCCTACTTATATATATCATAAACAAACAATTATATGGATATTTTATAAAAATGTTGTCATAAATTATGATTATAAAATGTTTAAAAAGATTAACATTTTGTTTTTTAAACTGTACAACAAATTTGTATTCTTTTAATGTGTAGTTTGAAAAAATAAAATGAGATCGGATTAGATCTTTTAAATTTATACTAGTTATAATACCCGTGCACGCACGAGATTTTTCCTAAGGTTTAATTAACGTATTCTTATTTATTAAAAAACAAATATGTTATTTTTTAGTTAATGTTTTTTGGTTTATAATTATATTTAGGAATAATTTCATATATCACCATATTTTTGTGATTAATTTCATATATACTCAAAGTATAAACATTGAATGCACAATGTACATTGTTTTTAATATATGTTTGGATAAATATGAAATTTCCAACTAAAAGGAGGGGAGATATGAAATTACCCGTATTTTTTACATACGTGATAAGGGTACATATATAGTATTTTTCGTACACATGGTCATTTTTAGCAATAGTGGTGCGGCTTTAACTGCTTTGCATATGCTTTGTGTTCATGAGTTAATGATCACTCCTGCAATATTCATGCATAATCACTCTAAGAATGCAATCTTTTTTATAATATCACTTTAATAGAACATATATCACGGGAACAAACTCAATCATCCTAATAAATGTGAATGGGTTTTGGTAACCTCTAATTTTATGGCTTATTTGAGGCGGGGTTTTGATCAAATCCAAATGGTCTAGTGTTACGGGAATATCTCGGTTAGGCCATGTATATCTGACTATCTGAGTCAAATCCGTTTACCCGTTTATTTGAGGAGGGAGTGGGCTTATGTAAGGTGTGTTGTATAAAAAGACTTTTATACCCTCATGGTCTCATATTACGATTTTAGATGTTCATGTACTTTTTGATCATTTTACCTCATTAGCTATAAGCCTATAATATGCTAATTCAAACACAACCCATCGGCTTATGAGCTTACTGTATTCTTTATAAGCCGTAAACTGTGTATGAAATATAACCCAAACACCCCCTAAGAGTGTTTAAATTAGCTCATTTTGCGGGCTTATAAACTCACAAGCTGGAGAAATTGAGCTTTTTTAAATTCAAATAAGCCCATAAGCCAGAAGAAAAAGCTAATACAAACGCTAGCAATATTATGAATTTCCTTCCATTTTGTTTTGTTCTGGTACTCTACTATTTATTATGTTGACAGGTTGAATATGCTACCAAATGAACTATATAACTGTTAACTCTAAGTTTCGTGACCGTGTAGATTAGTACCAAACTGAAACAAATTGAAAGTAGAGAACTATACTGGTCAATTAACCGTAATTTTGATAAGATCAATGTGCAGCTAGCTAGTTCCATTTAATGGTACAAGCAATATGAACCTGAGAATTATAGGTTAAAGAGATGCACTCAATAGAAGTTACATCAATCAGCAACTCTGATTAACTGGATAACAAGAAACCAACTGCTTAGTAGTTTTATCTTTTCTTTTTTCTTCTGTGTTATGTGCTAATATGTATTTAAGGTTGAATGTAGGTTGTACGAGAGCATGACCCTCAGGGAAGAGACGTTGAGCTATTTAGAAGGCATTTGTATGCTGACGGGCAACCAAAACCGACCTCCAAAGGTAGCAAGGGGGCAGAACTTGTTGACGGTCTTGTTATCAAAGATGAAGATTATAAGGTGGTAAAGACACGGTTTAGTGCCTTCTTTGCTACACATCTTCACTCAGTTCTTCAAGGAGCAGGGATCGATAGCTTAGTTGTAGTTGGTAAATCAAATGGCCTTTTTTGTCATCACTGTCTGATTATCGATGGTTTAGTTTACACATATATCTTTGTTATAGGTGTTCAAACGCCAAACTGCATAAGACATACTGTTTTTGATGCTGTAGAACTTGATTACAAGTCGGTTACTGTTATTGTTGATGCAACAGCTGCTGCTACCCCTGATATACATGCTGGTATGCTTATCATCTTGGCTTTACTGCCAATTTATTTATTAGAACAAATCTTTTTTTCTTTCTTTTTCGCTACTAATTATATTTATAAAGACGGATATCTAGCTTTTTTTGTATATGTTTGAAAGCTATATAGCATTTAAGTCTTATTCCTTGTAAACTTAAAATGCCTATCATACAGTTTATTCAACCATCTTTGCACCCAGCGTTGTATCTTATCTTTATTGATATTATCTAAAACACATATTATGAAGAACAAGTTTATTTTTGTGAGATAGAGTTTAGGCCTTTGTTTATTTCATCTCACGCAACATCTAAAATGTGGTAGTAAATTTGTCTCTATGGCACATTGTAGTGAAGCATTTCTTTTGGTTTTCAAAGTGTGGACTTATGCATAGGCTTTTGTTAAATATATATAGCCCTGAAAGTCTGAAACATTCTATAATTCTATACGAATATTAGACATTAGTATCAGAGAATATAGTGCTCTGATAGCGCCGTTAGAGATTACATAATTGATAGAAAACAAGGGTTTGAAACGAAAAAGAGAAAAATAGTCCATGATCTCTACGAGTCGAAATATAAGATCCTTTTGCATTTGGCAGCACTTTAGAAAATGCCATGCTCGTAATTAAACTCTATTGTAGTGTCTAATACTATTATCGATCATGGGCATTTTGTGGAGTGCTACGAAAATGCAATACGGGTCTCGGCAGTTCTTCGAGACGAAGGATTATGTTTCCCTTTTCAATATACAAGATTACAATAATACGGAGCTGAATAGCCAATCACATTTTATTGCATGGCTAATCATCCATATCTATGTTTTTTTCTCTTAGTGATGAATTGAAATGTAGTCAAAAGATAATATATCTTTCAACAAAGGGATATATACGAAGTGAAGGACCATTGAAAATAACAGGAAACATGTGGAGTTGCCACAAAGGTCTAAATATCGATAACTATTAGAGTCTTAGATAACTCATAAGTTTGGCCCTTATTTATGTATACGTTAACTGAAATGCTTATGTTTACCCATTGTCCTATACCTTGAAGCAGTTGTCATAAATCTTATGGATGTATGCTTGAAAGTTGACTAAATTAAGGAATACCAGGTGATGGTGAATAAATTAAATAAATAAAAAGCCTAGATTTCGTTTCATTTGGACATTATGTTGCTTATCCATACAGCAATTATATGCTAAAATTCTAGAACCACAAAGAGTTTACAAAAAAATTTATGTGTCATGCAATAATTTGATTCAAGTTCTTTATCTCTCATCTTTTAATTTGTCAATAATGTACAAATCATCATGCCACATCATTTTGTGGACTTTTTTTTTGTAAACTCTTTGTGGTTGTAGCATTTATGCAATTCTAATCATTTTAATGCTAGTTATAGTTTTCTTCAAGTGTTCCTTTATAATATTGTTACTACAATCAATCAGCATGTGCCAGTAAGGTTAACTTAACAAAAGAGTTTCTAGATCACAGAAGCAGGCAACTCCGCACATTCGAGAAGTAGTACTGCATTGATTTCACCCTTATTTTTGTTATGCGTATAGATCCAAACTGTTACTTACTCCCGTTTTAAAATCTTCAATCAGGCAATATCTATGACATGAAGAATATTGGAGTGGTAGCTCCAACACTTGAAGAATGGTGCAAGTCCAGTTGCTGAGCCGAATGCTGTTTAGCTCTGGAGCTGCTGTATGCAGGATAAACACGGGCTTTTAATAAATCGAGTATAGCTGGTATGTACCGTAAACTTGGTTTTGTAATTTGTATCACCTGTTATATTTATACATCTATAGATATGTAAATTTGATAAAATAAAAGATTGTATGATATAAAGTATAAACAGCATGGGTACAACTGTACAAGCTTGTGTAGAGCTTTTAAGATGACAATTGTATTTTGAAAAAGTATTTAACAAAGTGAGTATCTTTAGAAGTATGTAATTAATATAATATATTTAAAAATCAGATGTTACCTAATACTCCAGTATGGTGACACACTAGTTTTTTAAACTTTTTTATGACATACAAAGCTTCTCGATATATACGTAGTGACACATTTGTACTCTTAACACTTTTTTGGTTGGTTTAGTTTTTCGGATACGTATCACTTGTGTTATTTTTTTTCGGATACGTATCACTTGGGTATTTTTTTAGTTGGTTGTGTGTTTTTTTATACGTATCACTTATGTCCTTTTTAGCTGATTTTTCGGATACGTATCACTTGGGGTTTTTTTTAATTTGGTTGTGTATTTTTTCGGATACGTAATACTTGGGTCTTTTATTAGTTGGTTGTGTGTTTTTTTATACGTATCACTTGGGTCTTTTTTAGTTGTCTCTGTATTTTTTCGGATACATATCACTTGGGTCTTTTTAGTTAGTTGTGTATTCTTGCCACCATTTGGTTTCCCGCGAGCAGTTGATGCTAAACAAATTGTGTATTAGTCAACAAAGACGTGTAGAAAAACACAGATAATCGAATTCGGTACATTAAAATGAGGGTGTACTATGTTTTGAATTTTTCATGACAAACATGCCACTTCCAAAATATTTCACTTTTAAAAATGTGTGTCACGACGTGTGTGATGTTGGGAAAAAGTAATATAAAAAAGCCATGGACTAACGACGTATCAATAATTTAAATCATAGATCATAGCTAGAAAATGTTATAAGCATGTTGAAAACTAAAGCACGGTTTGAGAAAAAGATTTATATCGGTATAATAATATAAGAGAAATGCTACATCCACATAATTTTTACAAACAAACTCCCACATAATGATGTGGCAAATATAATTGACCAATCATGTTTTAGTGTATTTTCTCTTTCTTATTTTCACCACCAATAATTGATAGACACATCATTATGTGGATTTGTTTATGTAAAATTTATGTGGATGTAGCACTTCTCATAATATAATATGTAAAACGAGCACCAGTACCGTATTTATTATTGTGCATTAATGTACCTAAACAAAAAGTCAAATAATCTAATAAAAATTAAATTTACATAGAAAAATAATGAAAAGATGGGTCTATTATGCGAAGGCCAGGTTCAACATACGTAGATTCGGGATCAAACGTAAAAACGGCCAAATCACACACAGGTATGTTGAATGAAACACAACACGTAAACCAAGAAGGACAAAAGAAGTAAATACTCTAAAGGAAAAGGAAGGTTCCAAAGAAGATGGTGAAAATGCTAGTAGCAAAAAAACAGAAAACGCATGACTATGTCTCAGGCTATCAATTGTCCTGCAAAGATTGGTTTGAAACAAAAACTTATTAAGGTGTTTGATTTTGTTGAAAACCACAATCATCCATTAATGAACTTGATATGGACCTCTCATGGGCTCGACGCCAAATGCAAATTTGGTGATCATCTTTTTATTCATCGTGCTTCACCGTCCAATATAGGTCCTACTATAACTTATCGATTAAAAGTAGCTCTTGTTGGTGGATATAATAAAGTACGTGGAACACCCACGGATCGAAGGAATTTTAGGCGTTCTGTGAATTTATTCATTGGAAATTCACCGGAGACAGAGATGCATAGATGTTAATGGATAAAATTATTAAGAGGAAAATACATGTCCCCGAATTCTCTTTTGAATATCAACCATTCCTTCGAAATGAGAAAGCCGATAGAAACGTGTTGATCTCCGTGAGAAATGAAACATAAATCTTTTGAGAGATTCTAAGTGGCAAGGGAAGGTTGTACATTGCATCACTGGGTCCATGATGTTAGTCTTCAATATCAGAATCATCTTTGTGATTACCGATAGATTATGTATTGACCCGGTTTCTGCCTAAGGTTGTATGGAGGGCTTCTTTCTTTACACCCTTTATCCTTACATTTCTTTTTTATTCTTCAACCCCTTCAGTGCTTACCGAGACTTCATGACTAGTGCCTTGTTGGGTATGTTCCAGTACTAGCTCCATCTCAGTCGGCACTATTATCTTATTCTCACTTTACTCTTTTTTTCAATCATACCTAGGACTTCTACTCTATCTAATGGAGTGTTCCTGGGTAGATCCCTCCGGTTCTGGCTGGATCATGGAACGAGTAAACCTAACCTTAACCGCCTTATAACTCCTTGAGAAATAACAGTTGGTCGGTCTTTAGGGTATTGCCATGAGGATCCATAAAACCATTTGATAAAAATCAATCAACGTATCTGAGAAATCATTTAAGACACATTGAGAGTTTCCAGAATTACCAAAAAGCTCCCCCTACACATATGCACCATATTATGAAAGTGTTTTGCACATGCGAGGATTGGGAACGCACTTATAGATTGAAGATCGTATCCGTTATTAATCCGTATTGATCACATTTTATTCACTATTCTCCCCCTCAAAAATTGCATATGTGTTTACAATTTTTGACAATTAGTGAATTAAAAACAAGTTAATGTCCGGAATTCACCTGAGCCTAACTAAGTCTTGGGAGAACAGGAGTGCATGCAGAATGAAACTAATAATTATTATACTCCCCCTCAATGAAAGGATAGAGTGAAAACTTAGTGGGGAGTTTGTTGAGCCACAATATTGAAAGAATTGAAATTTTTCTTTTGGAGAATATCTTGAACAATTGTGCCAACAGGAAAATATGTGAGATATATTGATTTTAAATCATTTTCCTTAAAACTTCTCTTGAGCATTCAAAACTTTGAATGTTTATATGACTTTGCTCAAGACCGAGAAGATATGAACTTCCCGTTGTTTAGGATAAATGAACATAAATGAACATTTTCCTTTCTTTGGAGACCGAGTCCTAAGCTGACATTTACTTAGAAGTCGTAGAGAAAAAAAATGAAAGGACATGTTTTGAAAGCATTTAAAACTCTCGCTCGAACTTCATTTATTCACCTGTGTTAATATTAATCAACATTTCTAGGTGCGCAAATGTTATCGATTGTCGAGAGACATGTCGGAGAAGATTCTTTTTGTATTTTTGAAATTTTTTGATTTTGTATTTTGTTTTTATAGGTTTTATATTTTTATATTTTGTTTTTCTTGGTTTTATATTTTTGTATTTTGTTTTTCTGATAAAATATATATACAAAGAATTACCGAGATTTTGCAAGACGTTCAAGTTCTTTAGGAGATAAACTGCGCATACCAAGGCGACGAACCAAATAGTTGAATCGGTCTACTGGAAGAGCTTTGGTGAAGAGGTCGGCCAGTTGGTAATCCGTCTTGACAAAATACAGTTCAATCGTACCCTTTTCCACGTGTTCCTTTATGAAATGGTAGCGGACAGCGATGTGTTTCGTTCTCGAGTGTTAGACCGGGTTGCAGGATATGGCTATGGCTGATTTTGAATCACAATAGATTGGAATCTTGTTGAAGTGAAAGCCATAATCCGTTAACTGTGTCCGCATCCAAAGGACTTGGGCACAACAAGCGGATAAAGACACATATTCTGCTTCTGCGGTTGACAACGCCGTACAGTCTTGTTTCTTTGGGGACCAGCTAACTAGCTTTTCGCCTAAGAATTGAGCTCCACCGGAAGTACTCTTGAAGGTGTCTTTACATCCCGCATAATCAACATCTGAAAAACCGGTTAGTTCAAAGCCGGAATCCTTCGTATACCAGAGACCCGTATTAACAGTTCCCCGAAGATAACAAAAGATCATTTTAACCTCCTTGAGGTGCTTCTCAGTGGGCTTAGCTTGGTACCGAGCACATAAACAAGTAGCATGTAGAATGTCCGGTCTACTAGACGTAAGATACATTAGGGCACCAATCATGCTACGACATTTTGTTGCATCGACCGGAGACCCATGTTGATCACGGTCAAGCTTGTCTTTGATCTTCATAGCAAAATAGATCTCAAGGGCAAAAATAAACGCAACGCAACATAAACGCAGGGAACGATAAACTCAGGGCAGAGGTAAACCCATATCATAACATGCTCAAGGAAAAATGGTTCTCAGGTATATGCCACAGAAAAAACACGTATAAGGCACACATAAAAGCACATAAGAATCACATAAGAATCACATACTGGTTATAGACCAGACCTAGATATTCTACCTGGTTCTCTATAACCTTGGCTTTGAATACCAATCTGTCATACCCCCAAATGGGGCCTAGACGGAATACGTGTCTGGGGGCATGACGTCATAATATACATTACACAAAGCATGAGAGAACGACCACTAATGGAGGTTTTGAAAATCATAACTCGTTGCATTATTTAAAAATAGATAAGTTTTACAAGATTTAAAAGAAATTAAACATTTGCAGAAGCGTAAGTAAAATGTAGCAGAAGCATAATTTGGTTTTAAAAAGACAACGGGTATGAATGAGAAATAAAGTCTTAATAAATGGTATCATATTGCACGTAGACTCCACATAGCACGTCAAGAAGTCCAAAGCTAAACACCTGAGAAAAACATGTTAAAACGGTCAACATAAAGTTGGTGAATTCATAGGTTTAAGTAAAACATTTATGAGGATAAAAAACGTTTAGTGAATACTGCTTCACCCACAGTATTATAAAAAGCATTTAGTAATCAGAAACGTTCAACAAAAGTAATGTGGGCCACAAGTTATAAAACGCATGTGACAGTTATAACAGATACAACTTCACAAAAAGGGTATTTACGTTGCACTAAGCTCATGACACCGAGGCTAAATGTAATGGAAACATGCATAATGCTTAATAAACTTGCCCTGAAGGGTGCCATCATGGCGCTTCACCGTATCACTCGACATGTTATACGTTCGTTGGCCTGTACAATCCGTCAAGTACCCGACCAGTAAGAATTTCCAAACCCAGACGGGGATGATTAGTCCCAATAGATCTATTTACAACACTCGCACTCACTTACCAATCCAGTTGATCATAAGTAACTAACAGTTCATGATAACTCGGGCATATAAGTTTCAACATTTACTTAGGCAACACGTAAACAGAGAAATTCTCACGTAAAGTACTTGTGTCCAAAGTAAAAGTAACCAACGTATTTCCAAAAGAAAGGCTTTAAGTAATTGTATCCATAAGTAAAACAAAGTGTGATATCAATCATGTAACCGAGTTTGCAAACGAACATTTATAAAAGTTTGAAGTCATTAGAGTAAACAAGTTTGTAAACGAGCATGTTCTCACCCCAAAAGTTATAAGGTAAATATAAAACAAGTAAAACGTGGGACTATGAACTCACCTTGATGTTGCAAAACAATTAGCAGAAAAGCAAATAAGTACAACACAAACGAAAACCGGAACGACTCGACTAAGAAGTTGCGGTTTATCTTAACGGTTATATCCCACTACTTTAGGACGATGAATTTAGGTTTTCCGATGAATGAGTACATCAACGCGACACGTTGATAAAGGATTTGGATTTTAAGTTGTATGAGTTTGGTGGTTGGTTAAATAAAATAAACTGAAAGGTAAAAGTAAAGTATGTAATATATTTCGTATATATTACATATGAAAGACAAGAAAAATATATAACACGTGGCGAGTATTATATATAAGAAAAAGGAGACGAGAAAGATAGATGTTCGAAGTATATAATATTTCACAAGTATTTTATAAGAAACGTGAGAAAATAATTGTAACAATATAGTTCGACACGTGTTTGATAATCACCAAATATATTAATAAAGAGTTCTTGCATAAAAGTAAACACACGTTTTAAAGTTATGAATTAGATAAATGATGTTTTTAAAGTTTCTACAAAAGTTAGGGTTTTGTCTATTAGTCGGGAATTATAAAATAATATTTTATAATTTAGTATTTCGTTACGCGTTTTAACTAAATTAGTTGTCTCGTTTGTAAAAGTATAGTTTTCGTTTATTTATCGGTTTATCGTATCATTACAAATTAATAACCTTAAGACTATATCTCGTTCTTTTATCGGTTTTTCTAAGATAATAGAAGTTTTAAGTGAAAAATACTAAGTATAGAAATTTCGACATGACCTATTCGTTTATACGACGTTTCATATTTTTACAAAACTCAATGTTTTCCACTTTAATCAATCCATGTTGCAATATACCCGCGTGTTTCAATATATACATAAACGAAATCGAAAAGTAACAAGATAAGTAAAACCAAACACACCTTATTGGGTTGTAAAACGCAGAACCAAACACACCCTATTGCTGTTAAACAGCGAACCAAACACCCCTATATCTTCGTTAAACGCAGATCCAAACGCCCTAGCTGAGCTGCTAACCAATTAGGGGCTGTTAACCACAAAAACAAACACACCCTTTACGGGTCGTTGACCACCAAAACAAACACCCCTTTGGGCGTGTATATCAGCCGAAACAACAGAAATAAAAGAAAACTAAATCAAGAAAAAGAAAATAAACTTAAACAACCAAAA
>BQNB010102735.1:0-24179 GCA_026074375.1 Tanacetum coccineum | reverse complement strand
AAGGATCTTTAGTGGGTAAAGTGATTTGTTGTTGTGGTGGAAAACTATTTCACGGGATTTTACAAATCTTTGATTAAAACCGAGAAAAGAATCGTATCTTTCGCGGGATTTTACAAAATCAAGACAAAACCGTAAAACAAAAAATTTACTAGTTCGGTTCTTGCTAGTTCGGTCGTCGCTAGTTCGGTCGTCGCTAGTTCGGTCGTTTGCTAGATCGGTCCTCGCTAGTTCGGTCGTCGCTAGTTCGATCCTTCGCTAGATCGGTCCTGCGCTAGTTCGGTCGTCGCTAGTTCGATCCTTCGCTAGATCGGTCCTCTTCTAGTTCGGTCGTCGCTAGTTCGATCCTCGCTAGATCGGTCGTCGTCTAGTTCGGTCGTCGCTAGTTCGATCCTCGCTAGATCGGTCGTCGTTAGTTCGATCCTCTCGATTGGTTCAACTAGTTCGATCCTTTTGTTTGGTTCAACTAGTTCGAACCTTTCGTTCGGTTCAACTAGTTCGATCCTCTCGTTCGGTTCACAAGTGAATTCCCTTGATCGGTCCTTGAAGGAACTTCTAGTTCGGTCCTTGAAGAGTTTGCTCGTTCGGCTGAGACACCAAGAACTCGTTCGGTCCAAACAAGTACGTTCGATTCTTTGCTTCTTTCCGTCCTTTCGAGTTGCACAGCAACCAAAATAACCACAAAGAAACGTTTTTAATCCAAGGAACTACAAGCACTAAACCACGACGAAACCACACCGAAATACCCACAACGAAACCAAAAAAAACTAAACCCACCCGTGGCGAATGATAAACTTAAAAAAAATTTCCACAAACAAATCACAACACCCAACCTTGGCTCTTGATACCACTTGTTAGGATATCATTTCATCACCCAACACAAAAAACAAGAAAAAGAGATTTTAGAGAGAGAAAGATAAAAAGGAAAAATGGTTACTTGTTCATGAAAAGAAAAATGAGAAGCAACACCCTCTCCACACTTGGAGAGGGCTTTAAATAGATACAAGAGAGGACTATTCTTGTGGGCTTTGAGTTGGGCCGGTTCTTAACACAAATGGGCTTGAGCCCGACAACTAGGCCCAACTAGCTTAACTAAACTCCCGAAAACAACGTTTTCCTATACAAGGCTCGGGATTGATTAAATGACCATCACTTTACTAAATATCACGGCTAACAAGTATGTATCCAAATAGGGGCGGAAATCTGTCAAAACTTTCAATGGTGAACCATCTGTGCATAAAGATCCAGCCTTTGATGTTCTTGATGATTTTGTGGATGTGGATGATACATTGGACTATATGGAGACTGAGGATGATCAAAATAAGGGGAGGACAAGCTCTATGGTGTTAGAAGAGAAGGAAAGTGCAAATAAGGAAGTAAGTACTTAAGGTCCTATTAGTACTGACAAGCAAAATGAAGGTACCAACAAGAAAAATTATGGTACTGATAAGCAAGATGGAGGTACCGACAGTACAAAAGTTAGTACCGATAGGCAAGGTAAAGGTACTGCTAATAAAGATGAAGGGAAAAGTGTTACTCAAACACCTACTTCAACAACTACTTCAATAACACCTACTCCAATAGTCTTTGGTGATGATGAGACCATTGCACAAGTCCTTATTATAATGAGTCAGAACAAGGAGAAGCTCAAGGAAAAGGAAAAAGGAGTAGAGATTAGGAATGTTGAGGAGACTGAGAGACCAAGACCTACTTCAACAAGATCAATATTGACTTTAAGACCTATTCCTAAGATTGATCCAAAAGATAAAGGCAAAAAGAGGATTGAAGAGGAAGATAAATCTGATACTGAATCTAAAGGCATTACTGAAGCTGAAAAGAAATTTAAACAGCTTGCTAATGATGAAGAGGTGGCCAGAGAGGTTCAAGAGGAGTGGGAAGCTGAAAAGGAGAAGAAAAGGTTGGCTAAGGAAGAAGCTACAAAGGTTGCACTCTCTAATGAATATGATTTCATTCAGGCAAGACTTAATGCTGACAAGATGCTTGCTGAAAAACATCAAGAGGAAGAGAGAGAGATGTATACTATTGAGCAGAGAACCAAATTTCTTCATGACACCATTGCTGCCCAAAGAAGATTTCTTGCTCAACAAAGATCTGAAGCTATCAGAAATAAACCTCCTTCAAGAAATCAGCTTAGAAACTAAATGATGACATATTTGAAGCATGTTGGAGGCAAGAAGCATTCTGATCTGAAGACCAAGAGTTTTGATGAAATACAAGTTTTGTATGAAAAGATAAAAAAGGTCTGATGATAGTTTCATTGCTATTGGTTCTGCTAAAGATGAAAAGGTAATCAAAGAGATGAATGAACAAGTTGTTGATGCTTCTAAGAAGAGAGTAAAGAAAGATGACAGTATTAAGGGAGAAATTAAAGAAGAAGAAGGAACTAGAAAAAGAAAGCTTGGTATAAGGAAGAAGATGAAATCTAAGAAAAGAAAGTTCACTTCTAAAGATGATGAAGAGTTAAGATTGTGTTTAACTATAGTTTCTGATGAGGATAAGGAAGTGGATTATGAGATACTTGACAAGAAGTATCCTATCATAGAATGGAGATCTGAGTATCTTACAACCAAACCACAGTATGATGAGACTGAAGAGATAGAAGATGTTTATCTTAATGTGGTGATTAGAAGTAATAGACAAAGAAGATACTTCAGTACTTTGATGGCAGTGCTTTCAATACTTGATAGAGATGACATATGTGCTATATATCAACTTGTGATGAACAGATACCAAGATGAGACACCTGAAGGATTTGACAAAATACTTTGGGGAGATTTGATAATCATGTTCAATCAAAGTGGAAATGATGAGTTTTGGAATGCACAGCAAAATTGGAAGATAGTGAGCTGGAAGCTACATAGTTCTTCAGGGATACACACTATAATGACTGATGAAGGAATAGTCATTCATATGCTTGTAGAGAATAAGTATCCTTTGAAAAAGGAAGTGCTGTCACAATTGCTTAAGTTGAAGTTAGAAACTGAAGAAGACAGTACTATGGCTTTGGAACTGATTAGATTTGTCAAGAAGCAGATTGCAGAGTTAGAACCTGAAGACTCTGATGGAGATGAGAAGGATCTTTGAGTGTTGGTTCTAAGACCACACAACAAATGGTCATCAGTTCACCATGCTTAACAGGCATAAGAACTGGCTAGTCCATAAGCAAACGGCTTGTGGTAAAGACTTCTCAAATCCGTTTATGGTTGACAATTTACCAAAAATTGTAGGGTTTTCAACTCACCTTGCTTCATGGTTAAGAGTTGGCTAGTCCAGGATCAAACAGTTCCTGGTAAAGACTAATCAAATCTGTTGATAGCTGATAGTTTGCTAAAAACTATATGGTTATCAATGCACCATGTTATGGCAATGAAGCATTGACTAGTCCAAAAGCAAATGGCTTTTGGTAAAGACAAGTCAAATCCGTTGATAGTTGGTAGTTTACTCAAAACTACAAGGTAATCAATTCACCTTGTTGTTTACAATGAAGAATTGGCTATCCCAGAGCAAACGGCTACTGGTAAAGGAATATCAAATCCGTTAATGGCTGGTAGTTTGCCAAAAACTACAAAGCCAACTTAGTTGGATATTGATGTGTTGCTGAGAAGACATTTTACTGATAAAGATGGATAGCTGAAGATGTCAAAATTATCAAAGATCAAGATCAAGAATTCTTAGAGTGTTTGGATACATCCTCCAAGAGTTCAAGATGTTTAAACTGAAGAAACATGAAGTTAAACAAGTTCAACAATCATGTTTAGGGGAGGATTGTTGGGAATTATGCATTCCTGACTTAGTACCGCTAGTTGTAATTAGTACTGACAGTACAAAATAGTTAGTACTGATCAGATAGTTAGTACCGTTAGTATAAAGTAGTTAGTACCGTTTATAAGATATGCATGAGATATCTTAGGAAAGGATATGCATGATCTTTATACGCGTTTTGTAAAGCCCATTAGGGTTTCCTTAGTCTATAAAAGGAACCCTAGGCATAGTTAGTAGATATAGTTCTACACAGATCATAGAGATCGAATAGTAATCATAGTTTGTAATCTGTAACCTAGGCAGATTCAAGGTTTAATATAAAAGTTCTTTTGTGATATTTAATATTGTTCTTCTTAGCATTATTGATTAGATTCCGCATAATCAATAGTGTTTACTCAGTGTTTCATTATTGTTGCTTTAGAATTATCTAAAAGAGCAAACTCTTTGCAAGCTGAAGGTTAAGATCTATTCAGTAAAATGATCCAACACTCCACACTTAGCTTATTGCTTGCCCTCAAGCAATGGAAGCGAAAAATAAAATCATTTGTCGTGACGTGGAGAAAATTTAGATTTTTATAAGAGTTTGCATTTTAGATAACTTTTCAGGCATAGACATATAACATAGCACCTCATAAAGGGATAGTGTTTGATTTTAAATTCACTCAGCCACTCAGATAGGGTTAAATATGCTATTGTAAAGAACACTTAATTTGCACAGACATAATCTAGACAACTACCATAGGCTTGTACTTAACACATAAACATGTCCGTTGCGGTGTGAGCACCTAGACAAAAATCTTCAAGAGGAAAAACATGATATTGATGAGGGTGAATAACAGATACTTGATTCCATGTGCCAAAACTTTGCCTTATACTTTGAATATATATATGTTTTTTTTATTTGGCTGGGCACGGAACTTCTTCTTCATTGAGCATATTTTTCTTACTCCTGGGATACTTTGGGGATCTCAACACTAAAAGCGAGTGCTGCAGATACATGATAACATAGGGATTTATTTCACCTCTTATCATAAGATTTTGTCTATAAATTAACCTAACTGCGGTCTAGTAAATGATGATTAAGCACAAGTTCTAGAGCTTCTAAATTATCGGCTCGCTCAAATATAATGATAAACCAATACCAATGTTCCAAAAAAGGCAACAAAACCACATATACACATCCATAACAATGGAATAGATACATATGATTGATCATTCCTTAACTCAAACAAGCTAAAGGCATCAATTATCTTGGGTACCAAAGGTGGGTACCCGAATATTCTAGAGGCTAAAAATTCTCACAATTTAGGTGGGTTAATTTTGTGCTAGTTAAAATGTCAATCCGGTTGGATTTGCCTTACTAAGAGGCTAATTTTTTTTTTATATTTGAAAGCACTTTATGCATTAAGATTTTTAGGCAAAAATATTAGTTGGAAAATTTTGGCAAGGCAAACATGGAGGGATATGATTAATTTTTCCTATTTTGCTCCCCTCCATACTTAAGTTGAACATTGCCCTCAATGTGATAACTGATAATAGATAAAATAGGGAAAATTAAAGGAAAACGGCACTTCTCGGGGCATAGAGAAGTGTATAGCTGTGGTAGAACTATCTTTTTGAGCACACGTCGTAATTTTCCATATCTTAAAACTAAAGTACCTGCATAAAAGTAAACACACAAAAGCACAAAAAAAGAAAAAATATTTTTTTTAAAAGATATTAGTAGAAGAATGGAGGAGGGACTCCTCCACACTTAAGTGAAGCACGAGTTGCCTCCCGAGAAGCGCTTAATTTTTAAGAGAGTCGTTAGCTAGACTCGTACTTTGAGAGTCATTCTTTTGGGAAGAAAGGAGTAATTGCCTCCCTTGAGTCATTGTCTTCTTTATGATATAGTTTGAGTCGATGACCATTGACTATAAACGTCTTTCCATTCTTTCCATAAAGTTCAACATATCCGGATGGGTATTGATGTTTCACTACATATGGTCGTAACCATCGAGATCTGAGTTTCGGTTGTTTAAATTTGTATTTTGAGTGAAATAGCAGAACCTTATTTCCTTGTTTGAATTCTTTTCTTATTCGTAACTTTCTGTCATACCAGACTTTGGTTCTTTCCTTGTAAAGACGAGAGTTTTCATATGCTTGGTGTCTGAGTTCATCTAACTCGTGCAACTGGAACATTCTTTTCTCACCAGCAGCGATGAGATCTAGGTTGCAGTTCTTCAATGCCTAGTATGCACGGTGTTCAATTTCAAATGGTAAATGGCAGTTCTTTCCATATATTAGTTTGTATGGTGTAGTACCTGTAGGTGCTTTGTAGGCAGTGCAAAAAGCCCACAAAGCGTCATTAAGTTTTCTTGACCAAATAGCAGGGTTGTCTTTAACAGTTTTTTCAAGAATTCTTTTGAGAGCTCTGTTTGTGTTTTCAACTTGCCCACTAGTTTGAAGGTGATAAGATGTAGAGAAGCAGTGGTTAACTCCATATCTTTTCATGGTTTTTTCCATTATTTTGTTGCATAAGTGAGTACCTCAGTTGCTGATTAGAGCTTTGGGCATTCCGAAACGGCAGAATAGTTTCTTTAAAAAGGTGACTACTACTCAGGCATTATTGGTTGGTAAAGCTTGAGCTTCGAACCATTTGGATACATAATCAATAGCGACTAAAATGTATTCAAACTTATATGGTTTTGGGAATGGTCCCATAAAGTCAATACCCCATATGTCAAAAATTTCACATACTTGGATGTTGTTCAAGGGCATCTCATCACGTTTTGATATATTTCCGGTCTTTTGGAATGCTTCGCAAAGGCGAACTAGAGTATGAGCTTCTTTGATGATTGTTGGCTAGTAAAATCCTGAATCAATTACCTTTTTAGCAGTTATGTTTGGTCCATAATGTCCATCGGTTGGTCTGTGGTGACATTGATCCAAAATGGTTTGGGTTTTTGGTCCAGATATACAACGTCTGATCATACCATCAAAACATACTTTGAAAAGGTAAGGCTCCTCCCAAAAGTAGTGTTTGAGGTCAGAGAAAAAATTATTCTTTTGTTGGTACGTCATTCCTTTTGGTATAACATTACCGACTAGGTAGTTTGCGAAGTCTGCGAACCATGGTTCATTTTTGGTATGGATTTCCATAAGAGTTTCTTCGGGAAAGTTATCATTGACTTCATTGTCGTCGCTTGTTTCATCATTTTTGATTCGAGATAAATGGTCGGCTGAAACATTTTCTGTTCCTTTTCTGTCTTTGATTTCTATGTCGAATTCTTGTAGAAGTAAGATCCATCGAATAAGGCGTGGTTTAGCATCTTTCTTCTTGAATAAGTGCCATAGAGCTGAATGATCAGTGTGAACAATAGTTTTCAAGAGAATAAGATCGGATTTGAATTTGTCAAATGCAAAAACTACAGCCATAAGTTCTTTTTTGGTTACGGTGTATTTTTGTTGAGCTGGGTTAAGGGTTTTGCTTGCGAAATATATTGGGTGAAAGTTTTTACCATCTTTTTGACCTAAGACGGCTCCAACTGCGAAATTACTAGCATCACACATAAGTTTAAATGGAATATTCCAATTTGGGCTTACGATCACATGAGAACATGCGAGTTTCTCGTTCAATAATTTAAATGCTTTTTGACATTCATCATCAAATTCAAATAAAGTATCTTTTTCGAGTAGCTTAGTTAGAGGTCGAGCAATTTTCGAGAAGTCTTTAGTAAAACGTCGGTAAAAACCATCATGTCCAAGAAAGCTTCTAACACCTTTGATATTAGTAGGGGGTGGAAGTTTTGAGATTACGTCAATTTTTGCTTTGTCGACTTCAAGTCTGGCGCTAGACACCTTGTGTCCGAGCACAATTCCTTCTTTGACCATGAAGTAACATTTTTCCCAATTAAGGACAAGGTGAGCATCTTTACAACGTTGGAGCATTTTATCGAGGTTGTTTAAGCATGTGTCGAAAGAGTTTCCGAATACAGAAAAATCGTCCATGAATACTTTGACGGATTCTTTGATCATATCATGAAAGATTTCTAGCATACACCTTTGGAATGTGGCAGGAGCATTACATAGACCGAAAGGCATTCACCTATAAGCGTATGTTCCGAAAGGACATGTGAATGTTGTTTTCTCTTGATCATTAGAATCGATAGGAATTTAAAAATATCCAAAAAAAACCATCGAGACAACAGAAATATTTGTTTCCCGCTAGTCTCTCTAGCATTTGATCCATAAAAGGTAAGGGAAAATGATCTTTTGCAGTTGCTTCATTGAGTTTATGATAATCGATGCATACTCGCCAACCCGTAATGGTTCTTGTTGGAACAAGTTCATCATTTTCGTTGGTGACAACTGTAATACCACCTTTCTTTGGTACTATGACTAGGACAAACCCAAGTACTATCTGGTAATATGGAGTAAAAAATAGCCGGTAATCCCAAAGAGTATTCATGATTTCTTTTTTAACAACTTCTTGCATGTTTGGATTTAACCTTCTTTGTTTTTGGACAACGGGTTTCTTATCATCAAGAAGTTGTATCTTGTGTTTGCAAAATGATGGGCAGATACCAGGAATGTCAGTTGTTTTCCAAGCAAAGGCTTGCTTGTGCTTTTTAAGGACATATATGATCTTGTTTTTCTTTTCTTTGGTAAGCTGAGATGAGATGATAACAGGAAGAAAAAAAGGTTCTTCCACGAATACATATTCCAGATTATCAGGAAGAGGTTTAAGTTCGAGATCCATAGGAGGTTCTTCTAGAGATGTTTTGATTTTATAATCCGTATTGATAGTGATTTTCTCGAATGGTGGGTCTTCGGTGTCAGATTTAAAGTCGGAGTTTTCATCGGCAGTCATTGTTATGAATTCATCAAATTCAGTGAAAATTTCTTCTTCGAGAAGGGTTCCTTTGATGGAATGAAGGATTTTATTGTCTTCGTCTAAAAGAGCGTTGAAATCTTCCTCTAAGATTCAGCAATAACATCGATCTAGAAACAATTATATCAGTTTGAGTAAGAGTGTTCAGTCCGCAGGATCGATATTAAAAATCATTCGTTCGGTTCCAACTCCAAGATTGAGTTGTTTCTATTTAACTCGAATAACTGCATCAACAGTGTGAAGAAATGGTCATCCCAAAATGAGGGGAACTTTACTATCTTCTTCCATTTCTAAGATAACAAAATTCCTTCGCAGGAAGGTGAAAATTTACCAACTTCAACGAGCATATTCTCAGCTATTCCAACATTGGTAAAAATAATATCTATACTGGCTAATCATTAAACGGCTTAATTTGGAAGTGTTTTTTAGATTTTTGAGTAATAATTTCGCATATAGTGAATATGGCATAAGGTTAATGCTAGCACCAAGATTGGCTAAGGCATTGCAGGAGAAAGTTTTATTGAAATTGCATGGAATTAGAAAACTTCTGGGATCTCCGAGTTTAGGTGGAACTTTGTTTTGGATCATTGCTAAACTTTCATTGCTTAAGAAAACGACAGAGATTTGTTCAATTTTGTTTTTGTTGCTTATTAGTTCCTTGAGAAATTTTCCATAGTTAGGCATTCCGGCCAAGACATCGATAAGAGGTACATTGATTCGGACAGCGCGGATCATGTTGAGAAATTTTCCGTATTTATCTCCAATTTCTCCTTTCCTAAGAGCTGTTGAGTATAAAAGAACCGAATTATGTTTGATGGTTTATGCAACGAGTTCATAGACATGGTTTTGGAGATTTTGTGAGTCTTTGGTTGTGGTTTAGGTTCTTCGTCTTCATCATCGCTATCGAAGTTGATAGGGGTTTCAGAATTGTTTTGTTGATCATTTAGGTTAACTGTGGGTTATAGGATTTACCACTTCTTGTTCATACGGCATTCGTATGCTCATTGCGAGATTGCAGTGGTTGATAGGCTTTGGAATTATGCCCTTTTGGATTTGGTTGAGTGTTACTTGGAAGAGATCTAGAAGGTCGACCAGATTGCTTGTCAGCAAGTCTGTTGAACTTAATTTTAAGGTTTTGGATTGCAGCTTGATGATTTTTGGCTACTGTTTCGAGTTGAGTTTTAAGATCCATAAATGTTTCTTTGACAAAAGCGTTGGTTGATTGTTGAGATTTCATGAAATCATTGAATTGTTTCTAAAGATCATATGGTTTATCATCGGTATTAGATCGGTAGTTGTCTCGGTTATAACTACTCCGTTGGCTTAAATGCCAATTATCGCGATTCGAGTCTCGATCGCGGTAATCATTGTAAAAACGAGTCTTACGGAAGGATTGCATGAATTTGGCTTCTTCTTCTCGAGACATAGGTATGTTATCTTCATCAAGATCGGGTTTTGTTTTTTTGCATTCGATTGGAGTTCTTTGTACTGAGCATCCATTTTCAGGGTCATGGCATCCATTCCGGCCATAATTTTGTCAGTATCAGAATTACTGCTACCTTCATCGGCGAAAGTAACGGTTTTCTTAAGAGATGATTTGGTTTTTTGATTTTTAGCCCAGTCAAGTTTGAGTAATACTTTGTCTTCCAGAAGCTGATAAGCTTGATTTGGTGTTTTATAGAGGAAAATGCCACCGGCTGTGGCATTTAGAACTTCTTGGGTTATTTCGCTGAGACCATGATAGAAGATTTTTATAATGTTGCACTTGGACATATTGTGACCATGGCAGTTTCGGAGCATTTCCTTTATACGAAGCCAAACATCGGTTAGAGATTCGTTTTCATGTTGGGATAAAGCTCGGATTTCTCCGAGGAGTCGGTCAAATAGAGCTGGGGGAAAGAAATGGCTAATGAAAGTGGTTATAAGTTCATCCCATGTTTCGATAGTTCCTTCGTTTAGTTCGTCTAGCCATGTTTTTGCTTCTCCAGTGAGTGATAGGGGAAACATCATTAGGCGGACGGCTTCATTCTCAGTATCTCTATATTTAAACATATCGCAGATTCTGAGGAATTCATGAATGTATTTATGAGGATCGATTTTGGTTCTATCATCGAATTGGTTTCCTTTGACAAGAGTCAAGTGGTTACCTTTGATAGAAAATTCGTTTGCGGTTTCAAGAATAGTGATTGTGGAACCAGGAGTCAGAGTGACAACATTGTCGGCAGCCCATATGGGTTCATCGTCCATTGGATCGTAATTTCGAAGAATATCAAGAAAGTGACGGAAGTAATTGATGTTAAGAACTAGCGGGTAGAAAATTCTCGGGTGTTGTGGTAGATTATTTCTTTGATCGTATGGAACTCTTCTGTTTCGTTGACGAAGTCTTCGATTCAGAGTACGTTCAGGTTCAGGTAACGGTTCAACAAGTTCAGAATTGGAAGCACGTGTATGCATCCAAGAGAGAGATTGTTTGGGTCAGTTTGCCAGAAAATTGTACTGCGATTTTTGAAAAAAAGGGGGGGTTAAAGTAATTTTCCAGAGTTGACTACAGAACAGCTTAAAAATCCCCGGCAGCAGCGCCAAAAACTTTGATGTGTTTCAAAAGCTTTAAATTTATAAGACTGAAAATACCGGATAATTATATGGAAACACACGGGTAAAAGTATAACTCACGTATGTAGTATAATCTTTTTAGGGTAAGACCAGGTCGTCCACAGGGATTAGAGTAGTGTTCAAATAATCAGAAAGAAATTAGACTTTAACAATTTTGAAAATAACTTTAGTTTTATCAATGATAATAAAGATGACTACTCGGTTAGTTAAAAATAATTTATAAGTGTTGGAAATGATTTGACCTCGAATATGGGACTTTAATTTATAAAAATGATTTCTCATCAGAAAACGTTTTCACAAACTAACTTGGTTAACTCAAGACTTATATTTAGTTAACTAGACCAAATGTGTCACTCAAATAATCCAGTTATTATTATATCAAATCTTATTTTGTTTATCAATTTACAAAAGTGGATTTCTCGGCACAAACGTTAAAGACCATAGACAAATCTTTAAAACCACATAGATCATAACGGGTCTTTCGACCTATACCGATATGATTATATAATCTACGTTGATAAGCAAAAATAGATAAGATAAGATATAACAGGATTGCAACATAAGCTTAAGATTAAAGCGATCAAGATCATACCAAACACTTATTTATTATCGTAACATCACCGAGCAGTCATGAGAGATTTAGCCTCTCATGGCTAAGGAGTTCACAACAAAAGTATACTTTACATAAACTTCCATTATTTCAATAACTAAGTAGGAAAACGTCTTCATTCTTGATCGTTAGATCTTTTCCTTCAAAGATAGAGGCGTTTCTTGGTAAAAAGGAAGTATGTGTGTGAGATGGTTTGTAGAATGAGATGGATAGTGAGGAATGAGTTGCTATGAGATGAAAATTCATACTCAATTTATAGGCAAGTTAGGGTGCAAAGTGCGGCGGCGCACTTAGGAAAAAGTGCGGCAGACTTTGGGTGTTAATGCGATAGTATTTAATGGCTTTTACTGGAAGTGTGGCGCACTTACAAATAAGTGCGACGGTTTTGAGGAGTTAATGCAGGTGCATTTATTAGACTTTAATTCTTCAAACTTTGGGAGAAAGTGCAGCGCACAATATTATAAGTGCGGCGGTTTTGGCTTTAGAGGGAAGTGCGGCACACAATGTTACAAGTGCGGCAGACTTCATGAACTTTAGCTAGAAATATTTCTTTTCTTGTATTTGCCTCCCAGAATGTATAGATTCTTGAGCTTGGGCCTGTAGTGTCTTCAAGTGAACCTATAAGCAATTCAAGCTAATTAAGTACCAAAAGTTTACGAGAAATGATCAAATATACATAAATAACGCCATAGAAATATGTTTAATTTGGGCGTTATCAAATCCCTCCACACTTAGCTTATTGCTTGCCCTCAAGCAATGGGAGCGAAAAAAATAAAATCATTTGTCGTGACTTGGAGAAAATTTGGATTTTTATAAGAGTTTGCATTTTGGATACCTTTTCAGGCATAGAAAAACAACATAGCACCTCACACAGGAATAGTGTTTGATTTTTAAATTCACTCAGCTACTCAGATAGGGTTAAATATGCTATTGTGAAGAACACTCAATTTGCACAGACATAATCTAGACAGCTACCATAGGCTTGTACTTAATACATAAACCTGACCGAAGGGTGAAACTTTAGTACTAGAGAGGATCCAATCTTCATGCGCCGAACATAAGCCTTTATTTCTTTGAACTACTATAACACACATATATAACTTTTTTTTACCAAATGGTAACTAAGGCTTGGTATAGAGTTTCTTCAATCAACTTTTAGATATTTTAGCAATATAGCATTTAAAAGGAGTGCTTGCAGGAACAAGGACTTGCGGGATACATTTCATGTGATAGGATTCGGTCTAGTAAATGATGATTAAGCACAAGTTCTAGAGCTTCTAAATTACTGGCTCTCTCAAACATAATTATCAACCAATACCAATGTTCCAGAAAAGGCGACAAAGACCATACGTACACATCCGTAACGACAGAATAGACACATATGACTGCATTCAAACCTTAACTCGAACAAGCTAAAGGCATCAATTATCTTGGGTACCAAAGGTGGATACCCGAATATTCTAAAGGCTTATAATTCTCACAATTTAGTGGACTGAGGTGTGCTAGCTATAATGTCAATCCGGTTGGATTTGCCTTACTAAGAGTATTTTTTTTATTTTAATTTGAAAACATATAATTAGAATTTTTCATAAAATATTAGTTGGAAAGTTTTTAACAGGGCAAACATAGAGGGATATGATTAATTTTTCCTATTTGGCTCCCCTCCACACTTAAGTTGAACATTGCCCTCAATGTGATAACTGATAATAGAGATAAAATAGGGAAAATTAAAGGAGAACGGTACTTCCCGGGGCATAGAGAAGTGCATAGCTGTAGTAGAGCTATCTTGAGCATACTTCGTAATTTTCCATATCTTCAAGCTAAATTACCTGCATAAGAGTAAACATACAAAAGCACACAAAAAGAAAATATTTTTGTTGATTTTTTTAGAAAATAAATAAAAGATATTAGTAGAAGAATGGAGGAGGGACTCCTCCACACTTAAGTGAAGCACGGGTTGCCTCCCGAGAAGCGCTTAATTTTTAAGAGAGTCGTTAGCTAGACTCGTACTTCGAGAGTCATTCTTTTGGGAAGAAAGGAGTAACTGCCTCCCTTGAGTTATTGTCTTCTTCATGATATAGTTTGAGTCGATGGCCATTGACTATGAACGTCTTTCCATCTTTTCCATAAAGTTCAACATATCCGGATGGATATTGATGTTTCACTACATATGGTCCTAACCATCGAGATCTGAGCTTCGGTTGTTTAAATTTGTATTTTGAGTGAAAGAGAAGAACTTTATTTCCTTGTTTGAATTCTTTTCTCATTCTTAATTTTCTGTCATGCCAGACTTTGGTTCTTTCCTTGTATAGACGAGAGTTTTCATAGGCTTGGTATCTAAGTTCGTCTAACTCGTGTAACTGAAACATTCTTTTCTCACCAGCAGCGATGAGATCTGGGTTACAATTCTTCAGTGCCCAGTATGCACGGTGTTCAATTTCGAATGGTAAGTGGCAGTTCTTTCCATATATTAGTTTGTATGGTGTAGTACCGGTAGGTGTTTTGTAGGCAGTGCGAAAAGCCCACAGAGCGTCATCAAGTTTTCTTGACCAAATAGCAGGATTGTCTTTAACAGTTTTTTCAAGAATTCTTTTGAGAGCTCTGTTCGTGTTTTCAACTTGACCGCTAGTTTGAGGGTGATAAGATGTAGAGAAGCAGTGGTTAACTCCATATCTTTTCATGGTTTTTTCCATTATTTTGTTACAGAAGTGAGTACCTCGGTCGCTGATTAGAGCTTTGGGCATTCCGAAATGGCAGAATAGTCTCTTCAGAAAGGTGACTACTACTCGGGCATCATTGGTTGGTAAAGCTTGAGCTTCGGCCCATTTAGATACGTAATCAACAACGACTAGAATGTATTCAAACTTATATGATTTCGGGAATGGTCCCATAAAGTCGATACCCCATATGTCGAAAATTTCACATACTTGAATGTTGTTTAAGGGCATCTCATCACGTTTTGATATATTTCCTGTCTTTTGGCATGCTTCACATAAGCGAACTAGAGTATGAGCTTCTTTGATGATTGTTGGCCAGTAAAATCCTGAATCAAGAACTTTTTTAGCAGTTATGTTGGGTCCATAATGTCCACCGGTTGGTCCGTGGTGACATTGATCCAAAATGGTTCGAGTTTCTGGTCCAGATATACAGCGTCTGATCATACCGTCGGAACATACTTTGAAAAGGTAAGGTTCCTCCCAAAAGTAGTGTTTGAGGTCAGAGAAGAATTTGTTCTTTTGTTGGTACGTCATTCCTTTTGGTATAATATTACCGACTAGGTAGTTTGCAAAGTCTGCGAACCAAGGTTCGTCTTTGGTATTGATTTCCATAAGAGTTTCTCCGGGAAAGTTATCATCGAATTCATTGTCATTGCTTGTTTCATCATTTTCGATTCGGGATAAGTGATCGGCTGCAACATTTTCTGTTCCTTTTGTCTTTGAATTCTATGTCGAATTCTTGCAGAAGTAAGATCCATCGAATAAGGCGTGGTTTAGCATCTTGCTTTTTGAATAAGTGCCTTAGAGCTGAATGATCAGTGTGAACAATAGTTTTTGAGAGAATAAGATAGGATCTGAATTTGTCAAATGCAAAAACTACAGCCATAAGTTCTTTTTCGGTTACGGTGTATTTTTGTTGAGCTGGATTAAGGGTTTTGCTTGCAAAGTAGATTAGGTGAAAATTCTTACCATCTTTTTTACCTAAGATGGCTCAAACTGCGAAATCACTTGCATCACACATAAGTTCAAATAGAAGATTCCAATTTGGGCTTACGATTACAGGAGCACATGTGAGTTTCTCTTTCAATGATTCAAAAGCTTTTTGACATTCATCGTCAAATTCAAATGGAGTATCTTTTTCTAGTAGCTTAGTTAGAGGTCGAGCAATTTTCTAGAAGTCTTTAATGAAACATCGGTAAAAATTGGCATGTCCCAGAAAGCTTCTAATACCTTTGATATTAGTAGGGGGTGGAAGTTTTGAGATTACGTCGATTTTTGCTTTATCGACTTCAAGTCCGGCACTAGACACCTTCTGTCCGAGCACAATTCCTTCTTTGACCATGAAGTGACATTTTTCCCGATTAAGGACAAGATGAGCATCTTTACAACTTTGGAGCATTTTATCGAGGTTGTTTAGGCATGTGTCAAAAGAGATTCCGAATACAGAAAAATCGTCCATGAATACTTTGACTGATTCTTTGATCATATCGTGAAAGATTGCCAGCATGCACCTTTGGAATGTGGTAGGAGCATTGCATAGCCCGAAAGGAATTCGCCTATAGGCGTATGTTCCAAAAGGACACATGAATATTGTTTTTTCTTGATCATTAAGATCGATAGGGATTTGAAAATATCCAGAAAAACCATCGAGGAAATGGAAATATTTATTTCCTGCGAGTCTTTCTAGCATTTGATCCATAAAAGGTAAGGGAAAATGATCTTTTGCGGTTGCTTCGTTGAGTTTACGATAATCGATGCATACTCGCCAACCCGTAACGGTTCTTGTTGGAACAAGTTCATCATTTTTGTTTGTGACAACTGTAATACCACCTTTCTTTGGTATACAGTGGATAGGACTAACCCAAGGACTATCGGCAATTGGATAAATTATACTTGTATCCAGGACTTTCATGATTTCTTTTTTAACAATTTCATGCATGTTCGGATTTAACCTTCTTTGTTTTTAGACAACGGGTTTCTTGTCATCAAGAAGTTGTATCTTGTGTTTGCAGAATGATGGATAGATACCAGGAATATCTTTCGTTTTCCAAGCAAAGGCTTGCTTGTACTTTTTAAGAACAGATATGAGTTTGTTCTTCTTTTATTTGGATAGCTGAGATGATATGATAACAGGAAGAAAAGAGGGTTCTTCCAGGAATACATATTCCAGATTATCAGGAAGAGGTTTAAGTTCAAGATCTGTAGGAGGTTCTTTAAGAGATGTTTTGATTTTATAATCAGTATTGATGGTGATTTTTTCAAACGGTTGGTCTTCGGTGTCGGATTCAGAGTCAGAGTTTTCATCAGCAGTCATTGCCATGAATTCATCAATTTCAGCAAAGATTTCTTCTTCGAGAAGGGTTATGTTAATACAAATAAACCAGTTTTTAAACAAAACGTTTCTACAATTAACTTAGGCTAAGGTTTTATCAATGACAAAACATAACAAACCATTTTTCTCAAACCTCTTATTTTCTCAAAACATGATTTCTTTACTATCTCCCAACTTTGTATAAAAGCACATGCAACTTGAAAAAGTGCACAAATCTTTTTAAACCCTAACTTTACACAAAATCATTTTACACTTATTAATTTAATTACTTCATTTAGCATATAATCAAATGCAGCAAATCCAAGGAAAATCTTATAAGATTACACAAGATATCTTAAGATTTTGCAAATCAAAATCCGGATTTAGTTACTGTATGCCGGTGCTCTTTGTTTTGCAAGCCGGTGCCCTCTGTCAATAGCACCGAAAGAACCAGCCTATAGTAAAACTTTTGGCTATAAATACCAAGCCATTTCTTATGTTTTTACACACCTTTCTCATCTAATCTTCTCTCTAATCAACTAATCTCTCTCTCTCTCTAGCATCTCTTTCTAAATCTTATATAGGTAATTCACTTCAAGAAAGGAATTGCCAAATACGCAAAAGTTTCAAGCACGTCTCAAAAGTGTCATGATCCTGATTCTTCTTACTTCATTCAAGAGATCATCTTGCTGTGATTTATTGTTGTATTGTTAGTTGTACATCAAGTGTAGTTGTGTTATTATCGATTATCGTGTGTGAGAAATTCGGTGATCATCTTTGTAACCTATAGAAGTGTACCATCGTTGTGAAGGCTTCTCCGCCAAGTGAAAGGAGCTCGGTGACTAGTGTTTAACAAACTCTTGAGTAGGTGACTTGGAGAGTGGAGTAGGGCAAGGAAGGTGTCCTTGTAGCCGAACCACTATAAATACTTGTGTCCCGGTGAAATCTTTCTACACTCTATTTTCTCTTTACTTTTACATCTCTTACTTCTTAATTATCAAACATCAATATCTAGATCACTTCACTAAAAAGTTTCAAACAAAGTGTTTTACAAGTTTTAAAAGGCCAAAAATTTAGAAAACTATTCAACCCCCCCCCCTTTAGTTTTCCACAGGTTCCTTTGATGGAATTAAGGATTTTACCCACTCTCTAAAAGAGCATCGAAATCTTCTTCTAAGATTTCATCGATTACATCAATACTAAAACAAGTATCATCGTTTGAGTATGAGTGTTTCATTGCAGAATCGATATTGAAGATCATTCGTTCAATTCCAACTCCAAGGTTGAGTTGTATCAATTAACTCGAAATCATTGCAACAGCTAGTATGAAAAAATAGTCGTCCCCCAAGATGAGGGGAAACTTTACTAGTCTTCTTTTATTTTCGAGAATAACAAATCAGCAGGAAAGGTAAATTTACCAACTTCAACGAGCATATTTTCAGCTATTCCAACAAGGTATTGGAATGATCTATCGGCTAATCTTACGCTCATTTTGGGTAGGTTTAGAGTCTTGGCATCAGATGAAGCAATTTTCACAAATAGTGAATATGGCTTAAAGATAATGCTAGCAACCAAGTCGCTAAGGCATTGCAGGAGAAGGGTTTTGTTGAAATTACATGAATATAGAAAACTCTGGGGTCTCCGAGTTTTTACGGTGGACTTTGTTTTGATCATTGAATTAACTTTTCATCGCTTAAGAAAGCGCAAAGATTAGTTTGAATTTGTGGTTTGTGTTGCTTATAAGTACTTTAAGAAATTTTCATAATTAGGCATAGTCCGGCGAAAACATCGATAGAAGGAATAAAAAACATTGATTCGACAGCGCGGATCATATCGAGAAATTTTCCGTATTGAGCTTCCATTTTCTCTTTCCTAAGACGTTGGGGATACGGAATTTTTGGTTTGTATGGTTTGGGTAACAGAGTCTCTTTGACTGATTTTGAATTTTGAGTTTTCGGTTGTGGTGTCGGTTCTTTGTTTTCTTCATCGCTATCAAAATTGATAGGGTTTCCAGAATCGTTTTGTTGATCGTTTCGATTAACTAGTGGGTTGTAAGATTTGCCACTTCTTGTGAATACGACATTCACATGCTCATTGCGAGATTGTGGTGGTTGGTAGGCTTTGGAGTTGTTTCCTTTTGGGTTTGGTTGAGTGTTACTGGGAAGAGATCCAGAAGGTCGACCATATTGCTTGTCAGCAAGTCTGTCGAACTTGGTTTCAAGGTTTTGAATTGAAGCTCGATATTTTTGGCAACGGTTTCGAGTTGGGTTTTGAGATCCATGAATGTTTCTTTGACGAAAGCGTTGGTCGATTGCTGAGATTTCATGAAATTGTTGAATTATTTTTGAAGATCGTATGGTTTATCATCGGTATTGGATCGGTAGTTGTCTCGATTGTAACTACTTCATTCATTTAAATGCCAATTATCGTGATTCGAGTCTCGGTCGCGGTAATCATTTTAAAAATGAGTCTTATGAAAAGTTTGCATGAATTTGGCTTCTTCTTCTCGGGACATAGGTATATTATCTTCATCAAGATCAAGTTTTGTTTTTTTTAGCATGGGCTTGGAGTTCTTTATACTGAGCATCCATTTTCAGGGTCATGGCATCCATTCGGGCCATAATTTTGTCAGTATTAGAATTACTGCTACCTTCATCGACGAAAGCAACGGTTTTTTTAAGAGATGATTTGGTTTTTGATTTTTAGCCCAGTCGAGCTTGAGTAAGACTTTATCTTCCAGAAGCTGATAAGCTTGATTTGGTGTTTTATAGAGGAAAATACCACCAGCTGCGGCATTTAGAACTTCTTGGGTTATTTCGCTGAGACCGTAATAAAAGATTTTAATTATATTACCCTTGGACAAATCGTGACCATGACAGTTTCGAAGCATTTCCTTCATACGAAGACAAGCATCGATTAGAGATTCGTTTTCATGTTGAGAGAAAGCTTGGATTTCTCCGAGGAGTCGGTCGAAAAGAGCTAGGGGAAAGAAACGGCTAAAGAAAGCGGTTCGAAGTTCGTCCCATGTTTTGATAGTTTCTTCGTTGAGTTCATCCAACCATGTTTTTGCTTCTCCAGTGAGTGATAGGGGAAACAACATTAGGCGGACAACTTCATTCTCAGTATCTATGTATTTAAACATATCGCAGATTTCGAGGAATTCATGAATGTGTTTATGAGGATCGGTTTTGGTTCTACCATCGAATTGGTTTCCTTTGACAAGTGTCAAGTGGTTACCTTTGATAGCAAATTCGTTAGTAGTTTCAAGAATAGTAATTGCGGAACCAGGTGTCGGAGCGACAACATGGTCAGCAGCCCACATGGGTTCATCGTCCATTGGATCGTAATTTCGAAGAATATTAAGAAAGTGACGGAAGTAGTTGATGTTAAGAACTGGCGGGTAGACAATTCTCGGGTGTTATGGTGGATTATTTCTTTGATCGTATGGAACTCTTCTATTTCGTCGACGAAGTCTTCGATTCAGAGTACGTTCAGGTTCAGGTAACGGTTCAACAAGTTCAGAATTGGAAGCACGTGTATGCATCCAAGAGAGAAATTGTTTGGGTCAGTTTGCCAGAAAATTGTACGGCGATTTTTGAAAAAGAGGGTGGAGGTTAAAGTAATTTTCCAGAGTTTGACTACAGAACAGCTAAGAAATTCCCAGCAGCAGCGCCAAAAACTTTGATGTGTTTCAAAAGCTTTAAATTTATAAGACTGAAAATATCGAATAATTATATGGAAACACACGGGTAAAAGTATAACCCACGTATGTAGTATAATCTTTTTAGGTAAGACCAGGTCGTCCACAGGGATTTGAGTAGTGTTTAAATAATCAGAAAGAAAATAGACTGTAACAATTTTGGAAATAATTTTTGTTTTACCAATGATAATAAAGATGACTACTCGGATAGTTGAAAAATAACTTATAAGTGTTGGAAATGATTTGACCTCGAATATGGGACTTTAATTTATAAAAATGATTTCTCGTCAGAAAACGTTTTCACAAACTAACTTGGTTAACTTAAGACTTATATTTAGTTAACTAGACCAAATGTGTCACTCAAATAATCCAGTTGTTATTATATCAAAGCTTATTTTGTTTATCAATTTACGAAAGTGGATTTCTCGGCACAAACGTTAAAGATCATAGACAAATCTTTAAAACCACATTGATCATAACGGGTCTTTCGACCTATACCGATATGATTATATAATCTAAGTTGATAAGCAAAAATAGATAAGATAAGATATAACAGGTTTGCAACATAAGCTTAAGATTAAAGCGATCAAGATCATACCAAACACTTATTCATTATCGTAACTTCACCGAGTAGTCATGAGAGATTTAGCCTCTCATGGCTAAGGAGTTCATAACAAAAGTACACTTTACATAAACTTCCATTATTTCAATAACTAAGTAGGAAAACGTCTTCGTTCTTGACCGTTAGATCTTTTTCTTCAAAGTAAGAGGTGTTTTTTTGGTGTTTTCGGTGAGAGGAGGGAAGTATGTGTGTGTGGGATGTTTTGTAGAATGAAATGGATAGTGAGGAGGAATGCTTTGAGGATGAAAATTCGTCCTCAATTTATAGGCAAGTTTGGGTGCAAAGTGCGGCTCACATAGGAAAAAGTGCGGCGGACTTTGGGTGTTAATGCGATAGCATTTAATGGCTTTTACTGGAAGTGCGGCGCACTTACAAATAAGTGCGGTGGTTTTGAGGAGTTAATGCAGGTGCACTTATTAGACTTTAATTCTTCAAACTTTGGGAAAAAGTGCGGCGGTTTTGGCTTTAGAGGAAAGTGCGGCGCACAATGTTACAAGTGCGGCGGACTTTATGAACTTTAGCTAGAAATCTTTCTTTTCTTGTATTCGCCTCCCAAAATGTATAGATTCTTGAGCTTGGGCCTGTAGTGTCTTCAAGTGAACCTATAAGCAATTCAAGCTAATTTAAGTACTAAAAGTTTACGAGAAATGATCAAATATACATAAATAACGCCATAGAAATATGTATAATTTAGGCGTTATCAAATCCCTCCACACTTAGCTTATTGCTTGCCCTCAAGCAATGGAAGCAAAAAAAAAAATCATTTGTCGTGACTTGGATAAAATTTAGATTTTCATAAGAGTTTGCATATTGGATAGCTTTTCAGGCATAGACATATAACATAACACCTCATACAGGAATAGTGTTTGATTTTTAAATTCACTCAGCTACTCAGATAGGGTTAAATATGATATTGTGAAGAACACTCAATTTGCACAGACATAATCTAGACAGCTACGATAGGCTTGTACTTAACACATAAACCTGACCGAAGGACGGAACTTTAGTACTAGAGAGGATCTAATCTTCATGCACCAAACATAAGCTTTTATTTCTTTGAACTATTATAACACACATATATAACTTCTTTTCTTTTTTTCTTTTTTAATATGGTTTGCTAAGGCTTGGCACAGAGCTTCTTCATTCAACATTCATATATTTCAGTAATATATCATTACAAGGAGTGCTTTTAAGAACAAGGACTTGCGGAATACATTTCATGTGATAGGCTCTGATCTAGTAAATGATGATTAAGCATAAGTTCTAGAGCTTCTAAATTATCGGCTTTCTCAAACATAATTATCAACCAATACCAATGTTCCAGATTCAAACACAAATGCCAAACGTAACGATAAACGTTTTCACAGCCTCCCCGGCAGCGGCGCCAAAAATTGACTCGCTCAAACTTACTCCTTAAAACTTATCTATATATGATATAAATACATAGATAAATGTAAACATAGATAAATATATATCAAGGATCAGAATTTGCGAAATCAAAGAAACCGGAAGCAGTATAGAGTGTTCCCGGGTCGTTTTGTCCCAACGAGGCTAGAAATGGAAAATCGAAAGACGATTGATGATTGGTGTTTGAATATGACAAGGATACGATTATGATTGGGCACTAACACTGAATAGGCAAATGCATAAAAAAAGCAAAGAAAATAAGCTAGGACAAGAATAAAAGCTAGGAATGGCAAAAACACTTAAAGCTTTTACACTAAGGCACAAACATTTCGAGACCCATGAGTTATGAAATGAAATGTACATAAGTCTTGAGGAATAATTTTAGGAAATGACATGTTTTAAAAGCATTTGAAACTCTTGTTCGAACTTCGTTTACACGCCCATGTCGATGTTAATCAACATTTCTAGGTACGTAAATGTTATCGATTCCAAGAGACATATCGAGAAGATTCTTTTTGGTATTTTTGAAATTTTTATATTTTTGTATTTTCTTTTTGTTGGTTTTATATTTTTGTATTTTCTTTTTTAAAAATATTTATAAATCAAAATAAAGAGAAAAAAATAATATTTACAAGTCAGTTTCCATCAGCAGTGACAGATGTTGCTAGAGTTGAAGTAGTAGATGAAGTTGAATCAGGTTGTTGTTGACGTTTATCGAATGCATCAGCAGTAGTAACAGCGGAAGACTTTAAAACAACTTGATTTTCTCCATTGAGATATTCGTCGAACAAATGACCGAATAGACTTTCCAACTCTGGCATTAACGTCATGACTATCATATTTGATATAGGAACTTTTGTTGACATTGTGGAGCGAGGCTTGAACCGTTTTGTTCAAACGTCATTTGACATTGAGGTTCGAGGCTTGATCTTTTGTGATCAAACGTCATTTGAAATTGAGGTTCGAGGCTTGATCTGTTGTGATCAAACGTCATTTTTCTGTATCATCGTCTGTGAATCCACTTTGACAATGGTTTCTGAGATATCAGCCTTTTCAGTAACCATACTCTGAGATTTTCCTTGTTGACATTACATAAGGTACCTGCACTTAAATTAAGACTTTGTTCCTTCTGAACATTGATTGATGTACCTGCACTTACAGCCATATCTACATTTGAACCATGTGTGGGTTCACTGTCATCTTTGCTTGTGCAAGAGTCGAATAACTTTCCTGTAGGAATCCACCTAACACCAACAGATTTGAAAATTCTACCCATGGGCTTCCACCTAAGATCAGATCTAGGAGATGTTTTCTCATACACACCCGAAGTCTTATTAGGAGAAAACCTTTGTCTTGTAAAGATCCGCCTACCAGGTTTATGAGTATGACTCTTTTGATCTACGGGTTTATTACTATTTCTAGTCTTATCGGGTTGACTCTTAACACGTGAATTCACTTCCTTTAGGATTTTTGTTATACAAGCATTGTGAGTTTCATTAAAGACACACTTTTGACAAGTTAAGAAAACAAAGTGTTTGGAGTCAAA
>BQNB010102734.1:1059-24180 GCA_026074375.1 Tanacetum coccineum | reverse complement strand
ATTAGTTTGTAGGGTGTGGTACCAGTAGGTATTTTGTAAGCAGTGCTCAAAGCCCACAAAGTGTCATCAAGTTTTCTTGACCAAATAGCAGGATTGTCTTTAACAGTCTTTTCAAGAATTCTTTTAAGAGCTTTGTTTGTGTTTTCAACTTGACCACTAGTTTAAAGGTGATATGATGTAGAGAAACAGTGGTTAACTCCATATCTCTTCATAGTTTTTCCATTATTTTGTTACAGAAGTGAGTACCTCGGTCGCTGATTAGAGCTTTGGGCATTTCGAAACAATAAAATAGTTTTTTTAAGAAAGTGATAACGACTCAGGCATCATTGGTTGGTAAAGCTTGAGCTTCTGCCTATTTAGATACATAATCAACAGCGACAAGAATGTATTCAAACCTATGCGATTTTGGGAATGGTCCCATAAAGTCAATACCCCATATATCGAAAATTTCACATACTTGAATATTAATTAAGGGAATCTCATCACGTTTTGATATATTTCCCGTCTTTTGGCATGCTTCGCAAAGTTGAACTAGAGTATGAGCTTCTTTTATGATTGTCGACCAGTAAAATCCTGAATCTAGGACCTTTTTAGCGGTTACATTTGGTCCATAATGTCCACCGGTTAGTCCGTGGTGACATTGATCTAAAATTGTTCGGGTTTCTGGTCCGGATGCACAGCGTGTGATCATTCCGTTAGAACATACTTTGAAGAGGTAGGGTTCCTCCCAGAAGTAGTGTTTGAGGTGAGAGAAGAATTTGTTCTTTTGTTGGTACGTCATCCCTTTTGGTATAATATTAGCTACTAAATAGTTTGCAAAATCTACGAACCATGGTTCATCTTTAGTGTTAATTTCCATAAGGGTTTCTCCAGGAAAGTTTTCATCAAAATCACTATCATCACTTGACTCGTCATTTTCAATTCAGGATAAGTGGTCAGCTGCGACATTTTCTGTACCTTTCTTATCCTTGATTTCTATGTCAGATTCTTGTAAGAGTAGTATCCAATAAATAAGACGAGGTTTAACATCTTGTTTCTTGAATAAATGTTTAAGAGCTGAACGATCAGTGTGAACAATAGTTTTTGATAGAATAAGATAGGATATGAATTTGTCGAATGCAAAAACTACAGCCATAAGTTCTTTTTCGGTTACGACGTATTTTTGTTGAGAGGGATTAAGAGTTTTGCTTGCGAAGTAGATCGGGTGAAAGTTTTTACCCTCTTTTTGACCTAAGACAGCTCCAACTGCGAAATCACTTGCATCACACATAAGTTCAAATGGAAGATTCCAGTTTAGACTTACGATCATAGGAGCACATATGAGTTTCTCTTTCAATAATTTGAATACTTTTTGACATTCGTCATCGAATTCAAACGGGGTATCTTTTTCAAGTAGCTTAGTTAGAGGTCAGGCAATTTTCAAGAAATCTTTAATGAAACATCGGTAAAAACCGGCATGTCTAAGAAAGCTTCTAACACCTTTGATATTAGTTGGGGGTGGAAGTTTTGAGATTACGTCAATTTTTGCTCTGTCAACTTCAAGTCCTGTGCTTGACACCTTGTGTCCAAGCACAATTCCTTCTTTGACCATGAAGTGACATTTTTCCCAATTAAGGACAAGATGAGCATCTTTGTAACGCTGGAGCATTTTATCAAGATTGTTTAGACGTTTTTCGAAAGAGTCTCCAAAGACGGAGAAATCGTGCATGAATACTTTGACAGATTCTTCAATCATGTCATGAAAGATTGCCAACATGCATCTTTGGAATGTAGCTGGGGCATTACATAGCCCGAAAGGCATTCGCCTATAAGCGTATGTTCTGAAAGGACATGAGAATGTTGTTTTTTCTTGATCCATATGATCGATAGGAATTTGAAAATATCTAGAAAAACCATCGAGGAAACAGAAATATTTATTTCTTGCGAGTCTTTCTAACATTTGTTCCATAAATGACAAAGGAAAATGATCTTTTGCGGTTCCTTCATTGAGTTTACGATAATCGATGCATACTCGCCAACCCTTGATGGTTCTTGTTGGGACAAGTTCATCATTTTCGTTGGTGACAACTGTAATACCACCTTTCTTTGGTATATAATGAATAGGACTAACCCAAGGACTATCGGCAATCAGATAAATAATACCGGTATCCAAGAGTTTCACAATTTATTTTTTAACAACTTCTTGCATGTTTGGATTTAACCTTCTTTGTTTTTGGACAACTGGCTTTTTGTCGTCTAGAAGTTGTATCTTGTGTTTACAGAATGATAGACAGATACCAGGAATGTTTGTTGTTTTCCAAGCAAAGGCTTTCTTATGTTTTTTAAGGACGGATACGAGTTTGCTTTTGTTTTGAGAAGAGAGTTTAGATGATATGATTACAGGAAGAAAAGATGGTTCTTCCAGGAATACATATTCTAAATTATCAGGAAGAGGTTTAAGTTCAAGATCCGTAGGGGGTTCTTCAAGGATGTTTTGATTTTATAATCGGTGTTGATGGTGATTTTCTCGAATGGTGGTTCTTCGGTATCAGATTCCGAATCAGAATTTCATCGGCAGTTATTTCCATGAATTCATCGAATTCAGAAAAGATTTCTTCTTCGAGAAGGGTTTCTTTGATGGAATGGAGGATTTTGCTTCCTTCGTCTAGAAGAGCGTTGAAATATTCTTCTAAGATTTCATCGATAACATCGATACTAAAACATGTATCATCGTTTGAGTAAGAGTGTTTTATCACAGAGTCGATATTAAAGATCATTCGTTCAATTTCAACTCCAAGATTGAGTTGTTTCTATTTAACTCGAATAACTACATCAACAGTGTGAAGAAAGGGTCATCCTAAGATGATGGGAACTTTGTTGTCTTCTTCCATTTCAAGAATAACAAAATCAGCAGGAAAGGTGAATTTTCCAACTTCAACGAGCATATTTTCAGCTATTCCAACAGGGTATTGGAATGATATGTCGGCTAATCTTACGCTCATTGTGGTAGGTTTAAGAGTTTCGAGAGATAGTTTTGCATATAAGGAATACGGCATAAGGTTAATGCTAGCACCAAGATCAGCTAAAGCATTACAGGAGAAAGTTTTATTGAAGTTGCATGAAATAAAGAAACTTTCGGGGTCTTTGAGTTTTGGTGGAACTTTATTTTGGATCATCGCTGAACTTTCATCGCTTAGGAAAGCGACATAAATTTATTTGATTTTATGTTTTTTGCTTATGAGTTCTTTGAGAAATTTTCCATAGTTAGGCATTCTTGCTAAGACGTCGACAAGAGGTACGTTAATTTAGACGGCTCGGATCATGTCAAGAAATTTTCTGTATTGGGTCTCCATTTTTTCTTTCCTAAGGTGTTGAGGATACGAGATCTTTAGTTTGTATGGTTTAGGTAACGATGCTTCTTTAACTGGTTTTGTGGGTTGAGTTTCTGGTTGTGGTGTAGGTTTATCATCTTCATCATCGCTATCGAAGTTGATAGGGTTTTCGGAATTATTCTGTTGATTGTTGAGATTTCATGAAATCGTTGAATTGTTTTTTGAAGATCGTACGGTTTGTCATCGGTGTTGGATCGATAGTTGTCTCGATTGTAATCATTCCATCTGCTTGAACGCCAATTATCGCGATTTGAATCTCGGTCGCAGTAATCATTGTAAAAATGAGTCTTATGGAAAGTTTGTATGAATTTAGCTTCTTCTTCACGGGACATAGGCATGTCATCATCGTCAAGGTCGGGTGTTGGTCGTTTAGCACGAGATTGGAGTTCTTTGTACTAAGCATCCATTTTTAAGGTCATGGCATCCATTTTTAAGGTCATGGCATCCATTCGGGCCATAATTTTGTCAATGTCGGTATTACTATTACCTTCATCGGCGAAAGCAATGGTTTTCTTAAGAGATGATTTAGTTTTTTTATTTTTTGCCCAATCGAGCTTGTGTAAGACTTTATCTTCGAGAAGCTGATAAGCTTGATTTGGTGTTTTATAAAGGAAAATACCACCAGCTGCGACATTTAGAACTTCTTGGGTTATTTCGCTGAGACCATGATAAAAGATTTTCATAATATTGCCTATGTGCAAATTATGACCATGGCAGTTTCGGAGCATTTCCTTCATATGAAGCCAAGCATCGGTTAGAGATTCATTTTCATGTTGAAAAAAGGCTCGAATTTCTCCGAGGAGTCAGTCGAAAAGAGCTGGGGGAAAGAATCGACTAATAAAAGCAGTTCGAAGTTCATACCACATTTCTATAGTTCCTTCGTTGAGTTCGTCTAGCCATGTTTTTGCCTCTCTAGTAAGTGATAGGGAAAACATCATCAGGTGGACAACTTCATTTTCAATATCTCCATATTTAAACATATTGCAGATTCTGAGGAATTTGTGAATGTGTTTATGAGTATCGGTTTTGGTTCTACCATCAAATTGGTTTCCTTTGACGAGAGTCAAGTGGTACCTTTAATAGCAAATTCGTTTGCGGTTTCAGGAATAGTGATTACGAAACCGGGAGTTGGAGCGACAACACGGTCGACAGCCCACATAGGTTCATCATTCATTGGATTATAATTTTGAAGAATATCAAGAAAGTGACGAAAGTAATTAATGTTGAGAATTGGCGGCAAGACAATTCTCAGGTGTTGTGGTGGATTGTTTCTTTGATCGTATGGAACTCTTCTGTTTCGTCGACGAAGTCTTTGATTAAGAGTGCGTTCAGGTTCAGGTAAAGCTTCAACAAGTTCAGAATTGGAAGCACGTGTATGCATCCAAAGGAGAAATTTGATTGTGTCAGTTTGCCAAAAAACCGTACGGCGATTTTTAAAAAAGAGGGGGGTTAAAGTAATTTTCCAGAGTTGACTACAGAACAGCTTAAAAATCCCCGGCAACGGCTCCAAAAACTTTGATGAGTTTCAAAAGCTTTAAATTTATAATGACTGAAAATACCAATTTTTATTATAGGGAAACACACGGGTAAAAGTATAACCCACGTATGTAGTATAATCTTTTTAGGTAAGACCAGGTCGTCCACAGGGATTTGAGTAGTGTTTAGATAATCAGAAAGAAAATAGACTTTAACTTGAAAATAACTTTTTGTTTTACCAATGATAATAAAGATGACTACTCGGATAGTTGAAAATAATTCATAAGTGTTGGAAATGATTAAGACCTTGAAAGTGGAACCTTAACTTATAAAAAGGATTTCTCGTCAGAAAACATTTTCACAAATTAACTTAGTTAACTCAAGACTTATATTTAGTAGACTATACCAAATGTGTCACCCAAATAGTTTAGTTACTTATTATATCAAAGCTTATTTTGTTTATCAATTTACGAAAGTGGATTTCTCGACACAGACGATAAAGATCACCGACAAATATTTAAAACCACATAGATCATAATGGGTCTTTCGACCTATACCGATATGATTATATAATCTAAGTTGATAGGCAAAAACTGATAAGATAGGATATAATAGGATTGCAACATAAGCTTGAGATTAAAGAGATCACGATCATACCAAACACTTATTCATTATCATAACATCACCGAGTAGTCATGAGAGATTTAGCCTCTTATGGCTAAGGAGTTCATAACATAACTTGCTTCAATAACAAACTTCATTATTAAACTAGTATGATGCTCTTCGTTGTTCTTGATTGTTTGATCTTGATTCCTTTAAGGATATGGTGTTTATACTTGGAGAATGATTGGAGAGTGTTTAGAACTTTATAAGAAGGATAGGTGTGTGTGGTGATTGAAGGATGAATATTGGATTATGGGGTTATTAAAGGATGTATACTTAGTAGTTTTGTAAGTATAAGATGATTGAAATGTGTGAAATTCGTCCTCTATTTATAGGCTGAGTGAGAGGTGAAAGTGCGGCGCACAAAGATATTTGTACGGCGTACTTAGGGTATTAATGCAGTAGTATTTAAGTATTCATTTATTCTTCAATGTCAGATAGAAAGTGCAGCACACAAAGGAAATTATGTGGCGTACTTGTGGAGTTAATGCGTTCAATTGACTAAGTCTTTAATTCCATTGACTTGAGGAGAAGTGCGGTGCACAAGGGATAAGTGCGGCGCACATTTGCACTTTTAAGCTTAAACTTTATCTTTTCTTTGTATTTTGTTTTCCTTAGTGTATAAATACTCGATCTTTGTTGTGTTTGAGCTCGGGATGTCTTCAAGCGAACCTGACATATTTCATGCTATTACGTATCAAAAGTTCATGAGAAATGATTAAATATATACAAATAATGCCACCGAACACATGTATAATTTAGGCGTTATCAAGACCCTTAATTACAAAAATCAAGAACATTACCCGTCTTAATCTTCCACCCAGTCTGATATTCTCCTAACTGCTTCCTACCCTTAAGTGTCTTCCTGGTCACTGCCTGACCATCTAGGGTATATACATAATTAGCCCTTTTTGTTCCTGATAGTACCACCAGCGAACCCTTTATAGCTTTGATCTTGCCCGACTGCATCTTCACGGTAAAACCCTCTTTTTCAAGAGTGCCCAACGATATCAAGATTCGTCTTAATTCCAGAACATACCTGACGTTGTCCAACACAAAACCTGACCCATCCCTCATTTGTACTCAAACCTTACATGTCCCATGTACACGTCATTCCCTGCCATAACCCAGCAGTACATTACCACCATCATACTTTTCAAAATCAAACAAGTAATCTCTCTTGTATGTCATATGGTATGAGCCCCCTGAATCCATGATCTAGTCCAATAGTTGTTCAACACTCATAGCCATCATCACATCAGCACTGTCATACCCATCAGCTCTAGAACCGGATACCTGATCTTTATTCTTGACAAAATCTTGAGACTTCTTTTGATTATACCTAGGAAAATCCCTCTTTAAATGCTCCTCAGAATTGCATATGTAACACTTGATTTTACTACCGCTCCCTCATGACTTTGACCGCGCACTACCTCTTCTTTACTTCATATCCCTCTAATCAAATCTACCCCTCACGTACAACCCTTTACCACCATCACCCTTTGCTTCTGTCATCTTCTGAACTTCCCTAGAATTAAGTGTGTCCAACACGTCTTCCAGCTTTAGAGTCTCCCGACCATACAACAAAGTCTCCACGAAATTCTCGTAAGACGATGGCAAAGACGTGAGCAACAATAACGCCTGATCCTCATCTGATATAGCAATGTCTATAGCCGCTAAGTCATCGACCAACTTGTGAAACTCATCAATATGCTCAGACTGTTTTTTACCCAGATGCATATAAAAGGTGTATAGCTTCTTCTTCAAGTACAAACGATTAGCTAAATACTTTTTCATGTATAAAGTCTCGAGCTTTGTCCATATCCCTGCTGCAGTCATCTCCTTGTTGACCTCCCGTAGGACCCGGTCACCCAAACACAAGATTAATGCACTATGCGCACTTTTCAGCATCTCATCCCATGTCGTATCTGCTACCCCTGTAGGATTCTTAGCCAATAACGCAGATTCACATTTATGCTAAGTCAATTAAGCTTTCATCTTTATCTTCCATATTGAGAAATCCCCAGTTCTGTCGAATTTCACGACGTCAAACTTGGTACTTGACATCATTCTTTAACCCTTTATTTATTGTGTTAACCTTGTGATATAAACCTCGCAACACCGAATCAAATAAAGTACCTTGTGCAATACCCTTCAAGTAACCCTTTGTTTTGAAATTAAAACAAAATAATAAAGAAAACTAAATCTTTAATTTTTTGGTCTTTTTCCCACCAAGAATTGAAAAACAATTTAATATTATCCCTTGAAGTGTTTAATAGACTTTTTAAATAAAAGGTAACCACTAATAGTGTTCTTCTTCTTCTTCGTTTATCACCCAAAGAAAAATGAAACGACCTGGAAAAAAAACCTGAAACGTACCAGACCATAGATCTTTGATAAATCAAAGACCGAACAAAACATTGAGCTTTATTTAACCGTGTCTGTAACCTTGACAACTTCGAAAAAACCAAAGAACCTTGAATACTTCTATACCTTCGTAGTCAAAAACCCCGACAAGAAAAATCGAAGTACCAAGAACCCTTTAACTGTCAACTCCTCTTGCTTATGTTACTGTTCACGTACCCATAACAGTAACAACCTTTTTTTTTCGATCATTGGAAACCCAAAAAACAAACCGCCTTCTTCTTCAAAGAAAACCCGATCAAAAAAACCTTCAATATCGATCCTAGACTTCCAAGAACTCCGAACTTGGCTGTTGATACCACTTGTTTGAATATCGACCAACAATCCAGAAATCTAGCGCGGATAACTCAATAACCCGAAGATGAACAAGCAAGCACAATATGTATATGTTTACAGAAAAGGTAAAACCGCACAAGAGAATACCCTTAACTAAACATTTATTGATTAAGCAAGAAAAGAATAATATACATAATGCCTCACCCTCTCATCTCTATTTATAAAGAATGAGGGGGTGAATCATAGTTCTAATCTAACTAGATAAGCAGGTAAACAAAGAATAAAAGAAAGAAGTGGAAACTGACTCAAACATCCCGATGTCGTTCATGCATGCATGCCATATCCCAACTTCTTTAACAATTCCTAGTTTGATTAATATAAAGTCAACACTTACACTAAACCCCTTATACTTTGAACTAATAATAATACTAAAGGCGTGTTTGGTATCCTCCTTTAGGATGGGTTTTTAGATGAAAAGACATTTATCAAGTGTTTGGTACAAAGCAAGTATCCTATAATTGGTAGTGATGCCCAAAAATAAAGGACTACACAAATCCTCTAAAGATGACTGGTATTTACTCTCCCTTTCTAAATTGGTGGGCCCAAAACCAATTAATACCACTAATTTATTTTGTCTATCTATTTTTATTATTTAGAAATTATTACGGTTATATATATATATATAACTAGTCTTAAGGCTCGACCGTTAGGCGGCTAGCTTTAAATTATTATTTAAAGATAGATAAATGATACCTATAATGTAATGTCGAAATAACCAAACGTTTATTTATTTATATGTTGATGATTGTTGATCCCAGTTAACTTCTAATGATCGAATTCCTTAAGCCTGTATAAGGTTTAATTATGCTAGATAAAAATTATGCTAGATAAAATCTTACAAACTTAGTTTATGAACTTTGTTTGATAATACTAAAGATTATGCGGAATCTAATCTTTATATAAGAAGAATTTATCAGTACACAAAACAATATAATTCAACAATAAAAGCTCAAATATTTTATTACAAAAAATTCGAATACTCTCCTAGGTATTAGGGTTACAAATGAAGCTAGATGAATTATACGACTATTGATACTCCAAACAAAAGATTTCTAGTTATCAAAATCTCTATGTTAGACCTCCTTTTATACACCAAAGAGTCATAGTTGATTTACAATTATTACAAAAACTTAGATTATTCTCAAAGATTCTATTCTAAAAATATAACTCCTTATATCATAAGTCAAAATCTTGATCTTCTAAGCAATCTTTATCTTTCAGAAGTTGTACTTTCAACAGTTGTAACTTTGTACCAGCAGCATTAACTCTTAACAAGCAGTAGTAACTTATACACCAGCAACATTAACTGTGTATAAGTAGTAGTAACTACTTAGAATATTTTCTTCAATCTTCAACAGCAGTACTAACTTTACTCTAGCAGTACTAACATATACTAGCAGTAGTAACTAGCAGTACTAATATACACTAGCAGTACTAAGTTACACTAGCAGTACTAAGTTACACTAGCAGTACTAAGTTACACTAGCAGTAGTAACTATGAACTAGTAGTACTAACTACTTAGCATATTTTTTCATTAGAGTTAATGAACAACACTAAGTTTCGGCTCGTTGCAGCAGTAACATCAAACCTTAGCTGCACTCGCGTTCTCGCATACGTATTATCAAGAAGTCTTTTAATCCTAACAATCTCCCCTAACCTTGATATTTTATTCAAAATTCTTTAGTTTTTCTTCATTGAAAGCTTCTTTAATCACCAGGGAGGATGCTTCAAACCTTCATTGATCTTGAGTTGTTTTGTGATGAGCTTATACAGAAGCTAATAACACATTTTCATTCATATGATTCAGCTTGGCAGCTTCCTATTTAGCTTACATTTTGTGATTGTAGCAGGTGTAAGGGGATATCTCTTTTCTACCAGCATATGAATGTGCACATTTTGCTTCCTCAATGAATGTACTCTACATGAATCATATAGCTTCCAATCCAATACTCTGTAATCCTGTTGATTCCTCCATATTTGATCTTCAACATGTGGATCAAACATTGTTTTTAGATCACCCTATAGCACTCTCTTATAGCCCTCCTCTCGCCTTGTTGACCCATGCTTTGCTTTTACCAATTTCCATAGGGTTTCCAAATCTTCACTGTCAAAGCTTTTGAGCATATGACTGAAGACTAAGTACATCTTTGAACTTCCATCAGCCTTGATTATTTGGTAGTAGGTTTTCTACCCTTCTTTATGGATCTTGTAGTCAACAATTCTTAGAGGCTTAGTTGCCAAAGGAATAGCATCAATTGCTACTTCCTCTTTATCAGGAACAACTTCTATTAGTCTTTGAAGCTTTACTATTTCTTAATCGTCATCCACCTTTTTATTCTTAATACTTTCTTGTTCCAGCTCAATGCCTGCTCTCTTTGAACTGCTCTCTTATGCTATCTTTGCTTCAGCTCTTACTTTACTACCTTCCACCAATTCTATTTCCTTATCTACAAATGTGTTTACCTTTTTCTTAGCTTTGTCAAATAACTTCTGAATATCATCAAATATTTTGTTCTTCAACTGATTGTTCTTATATCCAGCCATGTTTTTCTGATATGTAGACATTGTATTTCTCTTTTGAGCTTTAGTTGGTGGTTTGTTCCTCTTTTCTTGAGCTCTCATTGTTGCAAAGTGTTTCTTTCTTGCTTCTAAGAGTTGCACAAACAACTTGGACTTCTCTTTAATACTCAACTTCTCTTGTTCTTCTGCTTGCATTTGTTGAGCCATTTGATAATCAGCATCTATCATTGCTTGCACATTATCCCATGAAACAATGTTAGCTTCTTCAATTTGTTGAGCTTTTTCTTTGGCAAGCCTTTCTTCTTCTTCTTCAGCTTGTAGCTTGAAGGCAAGTTCTACATCAAGCATCAATTGATCTTTCTTTGATAATTTTTTCACAGGTTCTGGTTCAACCATTTTGCCTTTACCTTTATCCTGAACATTGATTTGTGATGGTTGTTGTGAAGAAACTATTGGTGTAGGTTCTTGCTTATCACACCCCGACAATGGCAGAAACTCAAGAATGCAACATAATGATCAATCATAACACAAGGTACAAAATAGAGAAAACTACATTGCATAAACTCCAAGTGCTATGGGAAGACATCAACCTTGATCAAACTCAAGTGATGTCCTAATTCGCACTAAAATCCATACAATTCTTATAATTATTCCAATGGCCCTTACTGGGGAACCATAAATCCAAACTTATATTCCATTACATCCTAATACTAGAATCAAAATTAAACAAGCAAGCAAGTCTTCAAGCAAAATTCCATTGGGGGATACTTATTAAGTCATGCTATCAATCACCAAATTTATTCCTCTTCATTCACCTGAAAATAATACTCGAAAATGTCAACAATAATGTTGGTGAGCTCATAAGTTTGACCTTAAACCCAAAAACTATGCCAATACTTCAACAGTAGACAATAGTGCTATATGACAGTGAATATATGCAAACAACTCTAGCATCGCCGCTAATAATACCTATGTCTATTACGCACCTAAACGCCTACTAGCTAGAATGCACTAATATTTTAGAGCAGGAGACTCACAAACCTGGGTAGGTGTACCCATTCTCGCTCTATATAATCACACAAATACTGGGTAGGCGTACCCATCCGATCCAATAATCTCACAAACACTAGGTAGGCGTACCTATCCGATCCAAACAATCATGCATCACATATATCCATATAGGAGTCATAAGCAAAGAAACTTGTCCAAAAAACAAAACCACATTTCGCACAGATTCAATTCTAAACATTTCAAAACAAATTTGGTATCATTACCCCAAACGGATAAAACAAGAGTAAAATATTAAGGGACTCGGAGATAATACCTCAAGCAGTATTTAGCTTCCCAATCTCAATCACCACAAGCATATGCAACGGACGCTCAGCACACGACTATGACTACAGTTAATGTTCCCAATTAATCATCCAATTCCAAACTAATATTTACGTTTGATGCCATGAGTTTTAGACACGTTGTACAATTTCCCAAAAAAGTTTTTTAGTGGTGTGATGGTTGACAACTTATCTCCACAATCATATCAATCTCATTCTCTGATAATACATACTTATACTATTTATCGTGAATAGATAAGTAATATAATAAATATTTATAATTTTTAATTATATATATATCTCGAACAAGTCCATTCCCGGTCACTCCTAGCACTTCAAAATAATTTATAAACGGTTGATAAATGAAACGTTTTACTCATTATAACACTTTAGGAAGTTTTCGAGGAAAAATTTATTTTTACGTCTTTTAGTGAAAATAAATAAAATAATTAAATATTATTTTATTATTAAAAATCAAAAATCATGTTTTTAAGAAAATTTCTAAGTATAAACTTTTATGAAATTTCAACATGACCCGTACGCTTATACAACGTTTTCCAAGGTTTCAAACCTTATTTTCATCAATTTTCACAAATTCGACACTTTTCGACAAAATTCCAAAATCTTAATCTTTATCACTTACCAACACTTTTCTTTAAAATATATCATTCAACATCACTTCGTAAATACATTTCCACTTTCAAAAGTCCGTCAAAATTCTCATAACTACTATATATCGCTTATTGGGCCACAAGGGTCCATTAGGACATTTATATGTAAAAATAATCCGGACCACAATAAGCCCTCCCATTAAGCCGCGGCTCAAATAGACTTATTGGACCGTGAGTCCATAAACTCTAAAATACGTATATTAAGCTTGAAAATAAGATATAAAGCTACGTATCGCTTTTGGTTACTACCATAAGCCTCAAAAATAGTCCACAACATATGCCATAACACAAAAATAATCAAAATCACTTTCCTAGTGACTGTGGGAATTTACACGTGGCCTTTAAGCCCAAATAAGCCAAGAAATAGCTTAAAAATAAGCCCGAATAAGCTATACATGCAACTTATCAAAATAAGTATTCTAGCATCATATATTATTCAACCATCACGACCACAACATCAAAACTACAAAAAAAACCCTTTTCCTTTTTACTATTCAAGAACCAAACTCACCTTTTTATTCATTTCGCTTCCAAAAATCGATTTTCACAACGATCAACTTGTACAACTAACATCTATGCATCAAAATAAACCCAAAAGGACAAACGAAATTTAAATTTGAAAACTTACAAGAAAATCTTCAATTTTATAGATTTCGACACGAACCGGACAACTCAAACGTTGTTTAAAAGAATACATGTATACTTGTATCAACCCGAAATATCACGTTCTTGAACAAAGTTGGAAAATTTATGGTTTTCTCTTGTGGCTTGGTTCGGACGCACTACATACACATACTAAAGTGTGTGTTTTTTTTTAAATGAATGGAAAATGAGTGGAAATGGACTAGTGGTGAAATATATGTGTACATTCCTTAGACACACTTCCTAGAAACTAGCCTTGTTGTCCCCTATCCTTCCCATAACCGGCCAAGGCATCCTATGGGTGTCGGGTCTTTCTTTTCGTATCGAAATCACTTAAAAGCTCGTAAAACTCAACTGTAAAATTTACCCCAAAGTTAAAAAGCATTTTTATTCACTTTAAAAATACTTTTCCATTAACCTAGAGTATTCACATGACATATTTTCACTTTACACCCTTTAAAACTCAATTTGGACATTAACCGGCGTGTCAGACTCATTTTTCAGCATTTCTCAACATTCACTGGTCAAACCACCCGGAATACAAATAACTCAATAATAACCTTCAAGAAGAACTATTATTCACAATAAACCACAATTAGTCACATATCTCATAAAATCACCACCGTCAACACGGTACAAAATCTGAATAAACTGACAAAAGTTAAATAGTCAAAGGTCTATTAACGAAATATTCAGAACACAAAAAGGGCAAAGGTTACATTCTACCTCCCTTAAAAGAATTTTGACCCCAAAATTCAGCCACTAATATTACTAAACAAATGCGGGTACTTCAATCTCATCTGATCTTCATGTTCCCACGTGAATTCAGGACCACGTTTCGAATTCCATCGAACCTTGACGGTGGCAATTTTACTACGCTTCAACTTCTTAAACTCTCTTTCCAAAATTTCCATAGGCTCTTCCACAAAATTCTACTTAGCATCAACTCGAATCTCATCTAAAGGCACTTGCAGTGTTGGATCAACTAAACACTTCTTAAGGTTCGACACGTGAAACGCGTCATGAGCACCATTCAATTCCTCAGGCAAATCTAACCGATAGGCCACAGGGCCTACTTTCTCAATAATCTCAAACGGTCTAACAAATCTAGGTGCTAACTTCCCTTTCTTCCCAAATCGTACCACACCTTTCCAAGCCGACACTTTGAGCAAGACATAGTTACCTACACTACACTCTAGAGGCTTCCTCCTCTTATCAGCATAACTTTTCTGACAATCACGCGCAGCCTTAAGTCTATCCTTAATCTGCGAGATTTTCTCGGTAGTCTCTTGCACTAACTCAGGTCCTATCAACTGACCTTCTCCAACCTCAGCCTATATAATAGGAAAACAACACTTTCTACCATACAATGCCTCAAACGGAGCACATCTCACACTAGCATGATAACTATTTTTATACGAAAACTCAACCAACGGAAGATGAACATCCCAACTTCCTCCAAAGTCTAGGACGCACGCTCTAAGCATGTCTTCCAAAGTTTGAATGGTACAATCACTCTGACCATTGGTCTGAGGGTGATAAGCCGTACTTATGTCTAAACGGGTTCCTAATGCCTCTTGCAATGACTGCCAAAACCTTGATGTGAAACGACTATCACGATCCGATATAATCGAGATCGGCACACCATGTCTAGCAACTATCTCATTCAAATACAATCTAGCCAACCTTTCCATCTTATAATCCTCACGCATAGGTAGAAAATGAGCAGACTTAGTCAATCGGTCTACAATGACCCAGATTGTGTCAAGCCCACTACTAGTCCTGGGCAACTTAGTCACAAAATCCATAGCTATCCCTTCCCATTTCCATACAGGAATCTCAGGTTGCTAGAGCAAGCCAGATGGCCTTTGATGCTCAACCTTAACCTTCAAACAAGTTAAATATTTACTAACATACTCAGCTATATCCTTTTTCATTCTAGGCCACCAATACCTATCTCTCAAATCATAGTACATCTTATCAGCTCCTGGGTGTACAGAGTACTTCAACTTATAGGCTTCATCCATTATCAGGGTTCTCACCTCACCCTTTAAAGGTACCTATATTCAATCCAGGTAGTACAAAGTTCCATCACTTCTCTGTTCTATCATCTCATCTAAACCTTTCTGCAATACTGCAAATTCATCAACAGCCTCCTTCTAAGCTGCCAGTATCATATCCTTAATACTCGCTGAAGGATCATATTTATAGCTCTAACTCTCTTAGGCTTTACTCTTTCCTTCCTACTTAGGGCATCAGCCACCACATTCGCCTTACCAGGATGGTAGCGAATTTCACAGTCATAATCACTAAACAACTCTATCCAGCGACGCTGTCGCATATTCAACTCTTTCTGACTAAAGATATGCTGAAGACTCTTATGATCCGTATAGATGACACTCTTTGTCCCATACAGATAATGTCTCCAGATCTTAAGTGCAAACACAACCGCACCTAACTCCAAATCATGGGTAGTATAATTCTCCTCATGAATTTTCAACTGCCTAGACGCATAGGCTATCACTTTACCTCTTTGCATTAACACACAGCCTAGTCCTATCCCGGACGCATCACAATATACCACAAAGTCTTCTGGTCCATCGGGGAGAGCTAGAACAGGCGCATTACATAACTTATCCTTCAAGGTCTGAAATGTCAATTCATGTTCCTCACCCCAATCGAAAGTCATACTTTTATAGGTCAAGACAGTAAGAGACTTAGCTATCTTAGAAAAGTTCTCAATAAACCTATGGTAATACCCAGCCAATCCTAAGAACGAACGAACCTGAGTCGGAGTTCTAGAGGCTTTCCAATTCTTAACAGCTTCGATCTTACTAGGGTCCACATGAATTCCATTACCATTTATCACGTGCCCAATAAACTGCACTTCTCTTAGCCAGAATTCACACTTAGAAAACTTAGCATACAGTTTTTCCTTTTTGAGCAGTCCCAAGACTAACCTTAAATGTTCTACATGCTCCTCTTGAGTCTTAGAGTAGATTAAGATATCGTCTATAAACACTATCACAAACTTATCAAGATATGGCCTACAAACTCTATTCATCAAATCCATAAATATTTCTGGTGCATTAGTTAGACCAAAGGGCATTACAGTGAACTCGAAATGTCCATAATGAGTCTTAAATGCAGTCTTTGGAATGTCATCCTCGTGCACTCTCAGCTGATGGTATCCAGACCTAAGATCTATCTTCGAGAAAAACTGCGACCCTTACAGTTGATCAAATAGATCATCAATTTTAGGAAGTGGATAACGATTCTTAACAGTCAACCTGTTTAAATCTCTATAATCAATGCACATCCTAAAAGAACCATCCTTTTTCTTAACGAACAATACCGGCGCTCCCCAAGGCAATGAGCTTGGTCGAATGAAACCTTTTTCTTGGAGTTCCTTGAGTTGTCCCGACAACTCCTCCAATTCAGAAGGTGCTAAATGATAAGTAGACTTTGCTACCGACGCTGCTTCGGGGATTAACTCAATCCGAAACTCAATTTCCTAAATAGGCGGTAATCCAGATAGGTCATCCGGGAATACCTCGGAAAAATCTCTTACCACAACAATCTCTTCTTGTTTCTTATCACTAGCCTTAGCACTCATCAACAATCTCGCTTTCTCTTTCGGTCTCTCTCCTACTACTCTAAGCACCTTGCCATCCGGTAGTGGTATCCTTACTACCTTCTCATGACAAATTATTTCAGCCTTATAGTTAGACAACTAGTCCATACCTATAATCACGTCAAAACTCCCATGTCCAAAAGGTATCAAATCGATGTCAAAGACATGACCCTTAATTTCTAGTTTATAACCCTTAATAACCTTATCAATCTCTACTAGCTGACCTAAGTCGTTGGGCTCTAAGCCTAATAAAGGTATAAAAGTAGTGGAAACAAAACTATAGTCGGCACCAGAGTCAAATAAGGTAGTGGCAAAATGATTGTTCAAAGTAAACGTACATGTCACAAAGTTCGAATACTGGCGAGCTTCCTCTGCTCCCAACATGAATGCCCTACCCCTAGCCTGGTTCCCTTGGTTTCTATGACCCTGACCCCCTTTATTAGCAGCAACTTGATTTGGACAATTTTCTTTTGGGCCTCGTGCCCTATTTAATCTAGGACAAGCTGACCTGACATGGTCGGTACTCCCACACTCATAACATGCCTTAACAGTTGGGTTTCTAGCATTGACAGTATTCACATTCCTCAGCACACCTCTACAATCCCTTCCAAATGTCCTAGGCGGTTACAGTAGAAGCATGTGCGACAAGGTCCACCGGGTACATGGTAGGAGTTGCAGGTGGTAAACTTGGGCTAAGTACATGTATTCTCTCTTCCTACATGGTTTATAGTGGTAGCAAAAACATTCCCAGTCCTAGTCCTCTTATTATCATCCCTTTTACTCCTGTCTTTTCTAGGTTCCCTTACGTTTTCTCTTTTCTCAACCTACTTAATTGATCTCCGATTTCTTCTCAGCCTCACCAGTCAGTGCACCCGAAATCTGCCACTGCCTTCTGCATTTCTTGGCTACTGTTACTGCCACCATCCCACGGATTTGTGGAGCAAGGCCATACACATACCTCTCAATCATCCTACTCTCAGGAGTTACCAAATGTGGAACTAACCTAGCCAACTCATGAAACCTATCAGTATACACAGCATGGCCAGCCCTGACCATGGCGTGATTCCATAACTCAGATTCCAACTTTTGCATCTCATAACTAGGACAAAACTCTTGTATCATCATAAACTTAAAGTCATTTCATGACATACTAACAGCAACTTCTCGGCTTAGCATGCGGATCTAAGAGTTCTACCACATTAAAGCCTTACCCACAAATGAACCAGTAGTGTATTTCACTTTTTTGTCAAAACTACAACCACTCATATCATGTACAGATTCCATTTTCTTAATCCAACGAGTAAGAACTACAGCACCTCCCTTACCATCATATTCCTTAGTGTTACAAGCTAAGAACTCCTTATATGAAAAACCTACCCAGTTTCCATTTACTAACACATTCCCCACGTTTTCCTGAATGTTCTCATTAACCACATTACCATTTTGATTTCCAGAATTTCCTCGGTTACTAACCTGAGCCAACATGGCGGGTAAGAGGTTCTGCAATTGTTAGGCAATGATCGTTGAGAAGTTTGGTGCACCCCCATTGGCTCTCTCTACATTCCCATTGACTCCCTCTACACCTCCATTAGCTCCCATACCCTGGTCATTTCCTTGACCATTTAATTCATCAACAGGCTCATCATTACCTTCCCTAGGTCTTGTACCCCTTCCACCACTACTAACCCGTTCACCCGTTCCCCCTCCTAGTGATTCGGCAGCAGGCTGGCCAGCACTTTGGGTCCTCATCCTTGGCGGCATTATCTATACGAGGGAGAACATGTGTAACGTTAGGTAAGTGGGAAGACTAATATATATATATATATAGAATATCTTACTATATATACCGATATACACATAACACCACCCTACAATGTCAACATCGATTTGTGTGAACAACAATACCAAGTATGAGTAAGTTGTGATACGCTTATAATTACGTTGGCCACCGTACTTATATTCGCATCCTTTCCCATTTATATTCAATATTAAGCCACCAATTTCAATGACTGGCATAACTAAAGGCACCAAACCATGAACACACAAAGGCACACAAAAGCGGAACACCGCGCACATAGATCCTATACGCGACTAAACGACGGATCTTAGGTTATAGTTTAGGCCAATCCACCTAGTTCTTTATAACCTTGGCTCTATTACCAATCTGTCACACCCTGACAATGGCAGAAACTCGGGAATGCAACATAATGATCAATCATAACACAAGGTATAAAATAGAGAAAACTACATTGAATAAACTCCAAGTGCTATGAAGACCATCAACCTTGAACAAACTCAAGTGATGTCCCAAATCGCAACTAAAATCCACAATCTCTTACAATTATTCCAACGCCCTCACAGGGGACCAAAATCCTAACTTATTCCATAACATCTAAAACTAGAATCAAAATAACACAACTTAATTTAAGAAACTTTGTTTGATAATACTAAAGATTATGCGGAATCTAATCTTTAATATAAGAAGAATTCTTCAGTAACACAAAACAATATAATTTCAACAATAAAAGCTCCAATATTATTATTACAAATAATATGAATACTCTCCTAGTATTAGGGTTACAAAACCTTGAAGCTATGAATTATACGACTAAGATACCAAAACAAAAGATTTCTAGATATCAAACTCTATGCCCTAGGACCTCTTTTTTTACACCAAGGACTCCTAGTCGATTTACAATATTTACAAAAACTTAGATTATTCTCAAAGATCTATTCTATAAATAACAATCCTTATCTCATAAGTAATCTTGATCTTTAAGTAATCTTCATCTTTTAGCAGTTGTAACTTTGTACCAGCAGCATTAACTCTTAACAAGCAGTAGTAACTTATACACCAGCAGCATTAACTGTGTATAAGCAGTAGTAACTACTTAGAATATTTTCTTCAATCTTCACCAGCAGTACTAACTTTACTCTAGCAGTACTAATATATACTAGCAGTAGTAACTAGCAGTACTAATATACACTAACAGTACTAAGTTACACTAGCAGTACTAAGTTACACTAGCAGTAGTAACTATGAACTAGCAGTACTAACTACTTAGCATATTTTTCATTAGAGTTTATGAACAGCACTAAGTTTTACTTGGCAGGAGTAACACAAACCTTAGCAGCAGTAACTCCAAGATCATCAAGAAGTCTTTTAATCGCAACAATCCTCCCCTAAACTTGATATTCTGCTTCAAAATCTTAAGTTTCTTTATTGAAAGCTTCATTAATTACCAGGAGGATGCTTCCAAACACTTCATTGATTCTTTAGTTGTTTTGTGATAAGCCTAAGAAGCTAATAACACATTTCATTCGAATGATCAGCTTGCAGCTTCCTATTTAGCATATTTGTAATTGTAGCAGGTGTAAGGGGATATCTCTTTTCTACCAGCATATGAATGTGCACATTTTACTTCCTCAATGAATGTACTCCACATGTATCATATAGCTTCTAATCCAATACTTTGTAATCCTGTTGATTCCTCCATATTTGATCTTCAACATGTGGATCAAACATTGTCTTTAGATCACCCTATAGCACTCTCTTATAGCCCTCCTCTCACCTTGTTGACCCATGCTTAGCTTTTACCAATTTCCATAGGGTTTCCAAATCTTCCCTGTTAAAGCTTTTGAGCATATGACTGACGACTAAGTACATCTTTGAACTTCCATCAGCCTTGATTATCTGGTAATAGGTTTTCTACCCTTCTTTATGGATCTTGTAGTCAACAATTCTTAGAGGCTTAGTTGCCAAAGGAATAGCATCAATTGCTACTTCCTCTTTGTTAGAACTAAAACATGTGATAGTTCTTGGATCATTTATAGCTCAAGTTTGTTTAGACCTCATCTAGGATGAATAACAATGATAATAACATGTAGAGGAATAAGAACAAATCAATTTTACTCTAACAAGGTTTTCATCATTATCTTCACTATGATACATGACTACTATAAGCCCCAGTTCTACCTTGATCAATGGTAGAACGTGTTATCTAAACTATAACAAGGATTCAAAGATCCTTGAGGCTAAACCAACCAAACCCAAGGCGTCTACAATGAGACTTGACACCTAGAACACACACACACTTTTCTGATGTTCACATCTTGACACATACTCAAAAGAATACGACCTATATCTCTTTATATACTAGAGATATTAGGTTTACAAAGGATAAGTATAAAGAAAACAAGTAAATCTTTCAAACAAATATAATTATCTTCAAGAATCTTCAAAATCTTCCATCTTTTGTAGAATTCTTTAATTGTCATTTAAGTCCCTCTTGTTTCCTTTTCATTCATTGTTTTGTCTTATCAACTCAAAATATATTTCCCAACAATCTTCCCCTAGTTGATAATGACAAAACCAAATAAGCACAAACTTCCCCTGAAGTTAATATATATGAATGAAACATACTTTACCTTAATCCATGCAATTTCACTAAGGTTCTATAAGTTGTAATTTTTCTTTGTAAATCTTCTTCTCCTTTTTGTATTATCCACTAGGGGACTCTAAGTAGATGCAACTTTGATTTTGACCACCACAACCCACTATCATACTTCTAATCCAGCCTTCCAACAATTCAAATTACCCTCCATGATGCACCTTAAGATAAATGAACTTGAGCAGTAGAAACTTAAACTAGTAGTGGTAATAATAACTAGCAGTAGTAAAAACCTTTACCTCGATGAAGCATTTAAATGGTTAAACATTTTAACATTAAGCTTCCCCTGAAACCCATATGTTAACCATTTCTTGAATCTTCAATTCTGTAGGCTCTATGTAATGATTACTAATGAAGAAAAATAAGTATAACGAACTTGATTCTGAAGTAGAATAACCCAAACTTATGTCTTATGTCTTGTATTATCCATGTGACGTCAAACTTATAAATAAATCTGTAAAATATAAGTAGATCGCAACCTCTTGACAAAATCCTCATCTTCTATGAGATACATAACCAAAGAGATAGCAAATGTGAGCATTGAGCACCATAAGTTTGTAGATCACACACCTTTGCTAGATTCGTCAATTCTTCGTCACAACATTGAAAACACAAACAAGTTACCTCCAAATGTTGTAAGCCATTTGAGATATGATAAGAACACAAACCTGTGAAACCCCACTTCAACTCCAAATAAGTGATAAATAACCATCTTCATAATCAATTAATCTAATAAATTACGAGCCTTTAAACTTTTAAGAACATTAAAAACAAAAACCAAATCTTCTGTGTGTGTTATCTGTTCGAGATTTCTTTAACATCCGAGAACAAAAATCCATGTCTTGTCTGATGTCGAACAACACTAACAGTATAAACATTATATCAGACACAACTAGCAGTTTAAACCTTTTCTCAAACATACTATTGTTACTATCCTTGTGCGAACCCAACAGTATTAACTTCAAAGCCCAAAAGCAGCATTAAACTTTCTTTTGAGCCCAAATACCAGCAACATAATCAACAGCACAAAGTATATATTAATCGAACCAACAGTACTAACCTCACAAATATAGGCAGTACTAATATACCTTGATAGCACGTGCACTCTCGTGATCCCAAGCAGTTTGAACTTTGAGCAGTACAAACTTAGAAGCGTAGCAGTACTAATGAAGATCATGGCAGTACTAACCTTTTAATCCCAATAGCACACGAACAGTATTAACTACCTTGAGCAAGCAGTACTAATACACGAACAGCACAAAGTACTTAACAGTACTAATATATTTTGAGCCTCCTTCCTCCCATACTTTTTGTGACACAATGATTAACAAGAAAGTGTCACTAATTCATTTGAGCCCAATAAGCTTTCACGTCCAATCAAGCCACAAATATAATATACCTTGATCCACCTGTAGCTTGTCTTGTGAGCACCACATAAAGAATTGATTTCGATCAAACAACCATCTACATCGGACCATGTCTGATAGAAACCAATATACGAATAGGAATCAGGGTTTCGTAGTTCTTTTTCTCACCAAAACCATGACCATCACCATAAAACCCTAAAAGATTAACACACCTGCTGCTCCTTTATCCTTCAT
>BQNB010102733.1:0-24180 GCA_026074375.1 Tanacetum coccineum | reverse complement strand
TAGTAACAAACTCGGTAATCTTTAAACTAAGCAAACTCGAAAATCTTCAAACTAATCAAACTCGGAAATCTTCTTACTACAAACTCGCTGAATCAAATTTTGAAAATTTCAACAATTATGGAATATTAATAACCACAAATTCGATGAAACCAAAATTTATGATCACTAGATAATCCAAAAGTCCACTGAAATCAAATTCGATAAAACCGAATTTGATTTCCGAATTTGTAATTTTTGAGAAAATTTTTGTTTCAACACTTCAAATCATGATAAAACCGTGAAATGAATGTATGTTAAGTCTTTTGAAAGCTTATTTCCGAGTTTCAACGTAGTAAAACCTTATTTCACAAATTTTGATAGAACTGAAATTATGAAATCTATAAACTCGATAAAACCGAGTTTGATAGTAAGATCCTAATATACGATTTTTGATAGAACTGAAAGATTGTATATATCTATTACAAGATATTTCTACCGAAACTATACTATTAACACTACTGAATCTGCTAAAATTACAAGAAAACACTTCCGAGAATAAACAACTACTTCCGAGAACAAGAAAACTACTTCCAAGAACTGCTGAATTTGCAAAACAACACTCGATAACATCCAATAACTCGAATTTGATGCCAAAACTAATCTCGAAAGCTCAAAATCTTCAATCGGATTCTTCGAACCTCATATTACACTTCTCGGTCATGAAAAATTCTCACAAAATGAACACTCTAATTCTCTATTGGCGATTGATACCACTTGATAGGTCACATAAATTTTGAATCAATCATATCTAACATGAATGCATAGAGAGAATAGTAGAGAAGGATAAGTATTTGAAATTCAAATGCTATAAAATGGAGGGAAAATGGAAGAGTTTGTTACAAAATGCATCACCCTCTAATGAAGATTAGAGGGGTATTTATAGGTGAGGGAAGGAGGCTTCCCTTCCTTATTTTCCTAACTTGTCACATCTAGTCCCTAGACTGTAATTATGCTATTTCATTCTTTTAGCATAATATACCTTATTACAAACTACTTTGACGTTATCAAAAGAAACACTAATGACTTAAATAATACAAAATCACATAATCGACACTTTTAATGATCCTAACATATCACCATATGCATTTTTAGCTCAGCTTCATTATCTTCTTCAACTTCTTCATTCTCATCAGTCTTTTGCTTCTTAGACTCATCAGATTCCAGTTTATCTCCTGCTCTCTTTGCACTACTATCTTGTGCAATTTCTGTCTTCTTAGAACTACTTTCATCCTTCTTTCTACTGATTTCTTGAGCTTCTGAATTCATAGCCAGAAAAGAATTTACACTCTTCATTTCCTTGTCAAACACCTTTTGGATTTCATCATAGCTTTTGCCCTTTAGCTGATTGTGTTTATATCTACGCATATGCTTAAGATAGACATACATTTGATTTCTCTTTTGTTCCTTGGTAGGAGGTATATTTCTCTTTTCTTGTGCTCTTAATGCAGCAAAATGTTTTCTTCTCCTCTCTATGAATTCCATAAATAGTTTTGCCTTCTCCTCATCTGTCAACTCCTCTTGCTCTCTTATTTGGAGTCTCTCAGCTAGCAATCTATCAGCCTCCATCATAGATTGTGTATTTTTCCATGATTCAATCAAAGCTATGTTGGCTTCTTCATCCTTTTTCCTTGCCATCTTCTCTTCTTCTATAAGTTCAGCTTGCAACTGAGCTTCAAGATTGCTTGCCATTTCTTCATCAAGAGCAACTTGATCTTTTCTTTTCAAAGGTACTTCAGGCTTAATCATTATTGCTTTGCCTTTATCCTTAGTCTTTGAAGGTTGTGATGGTTGTGGAGATGATGTTGTTGTTCTAAATTCACTTGGCTCTTGAACTACAGCCCCTCTAGCCTTGGGTCTTGTAGTTGTTGTTGTAGCATCAATTGTAACAACTTTAGGTTTAGCTGCTTTAATTTTAATAAGAGTTTGAGCCAAAGTTAATTCATCAATAACTATTGTTGGAGCACTGGTAGGAGTAAATTCATCAATCTTGGCAGCAGTAACTCCTTCATCAGCAGTAGTAACTGGGATTGTAGGGGCAACACTATCTTCAACACCAGTACTAACCTCTCTTTAATCAATTTTTGCACTTTTCTCTTGTTTCTCACCAACTGCCATATCCACAATCACCTCATCACTATGAAGATCATCTGTATCAAACATTTCTGCATCATCTAACCTCCCCTGGGTTTTATCAACAATTTTTATCCTCCCCTATTTGGATGCATCTTCCTGAGTACCCAAACTCTCCTTATCCTCAGAGGATTTAACCCTACCAGATTCACCAACTTTCCTTAATCTTTCAAACCCTGAAGTTCTTGATTTATTTTTCCTTTCCAACTGTTAGACCATCTTCTTTAAACCAGCAATCTCCTTTGCTTGAGCATCCTTTGCCTTTTCTAAATCAAGAACCTATTTTTGTAAGTTGGTACACAAAATCATCAATTCTGTTAGTTGCATTCTATCCTCACTACTAAGATATAGATCATTGGAAGGTATAGGAACACTGTCATCATGATATGTCTCATCTTGAAGAACTTCAGTTTCCTTTCTCTGTTTCCTCCTAGACTGCTTCTTCTGAGGTCTAGAGGATGATGGTTGAGCAGTAAGGGGTGTCTGTTGTGAATCAGTAGGAATGCCTGAATCTATACCCTCATCTTGAGTAGCTTGAACCATCATTGTTGCAAACAGGGGTGTTACTATTCCAGAAAAATCCTTTCCTTCTCTCTTCATATTGGCAAAGATTTTCTTTGTGTGTGAGGGGTTAACATAAATCTTTTTGTGATGTGACATATCCCCAATATGTTGATTGATAAACACTTGTACAAATCGTGGATACATCATAAATTTGACCCCTCCCTCTAAGTGCTTCACCATAGCATCAAAGATATACTTAGAGAAATTAAACTTTTGGTTTGTGGCCAAGCAAATGATTGCAGAAGCCATTGTGCTACTGAATTCATTCCATGCAGTGGACTTGGCACTAAGGCATTATGTTAGAGTATGAATTAAAAACTTCCATTGTGGAGAAAAGAAAACTTTATAAAATGTAAGCCTTTGAGAAGGTTTTTCATACCCCATCCGTGCCATTTCTTCAAAGATAGTAACAGTCGGCAAACAATCAATACCACCAGCATCTGCTAAGTGAAGATTACTTCTAATGCTTGACTCCATGACGATCACCCTCTTTTTATCAGCTAGGGCTTGTAACTGACGTTCACCATTGACAGTGTTTGCCTTTGCTGTTGCCCAAAACTATTCAATGCAAGATGTATAGATGGTAAGATTGACAGTTAAGGCATAACGAATTTGGTTAGCATTCAAAAAATCAATAATTTCATGAAACCCATCACTTTCAGCAGGTTTTTCCAAGAATGCGACCATGTTGTGGGTTTCAACAAAAGTTAGGGTTGACATTGTTTTATGATTAGATGATTAAATATGATATTGAGTTAGGGTTTACGTTTAAAGAGTGTTTGAATGAATGAAATCGAATAAAGAATCAAATGAAACCCTGAACTGAAGTGTTTATAAAATCACCCTCAGCAGCAGGAACTTGAACTGGCAGCAATAAATAATGCCTAACAACATTAACTTAAACTGAGAGCACTATCGTATGCCTAACAACATTAACTTAAACCGGCAGCAGTAACTCAACAACATCAACATAAGCTTAGCAACACTAAGATATACCAGCAGTAGAAATTTTATGCTTAGCAGCATTAAGTTATATTACCAGTAGGAACCTAAGGCTAACAGCAGTAAGTTTGAGCTACTAGCACTAATATTCAATTTCATTCCAAAAAGGACTGCAATCATCAATTAGTCCTTCTTACAAGCTCTCTTTCTGTTTTTATGCTCACAATATCTCTCAATTCTTTTTGCTCACAAAATTACTCTTTTTTGTTTTTATTCACACAACTCTCTTGCTGTTTTTATGCTCATAATATATCTCAATTCTTTTTGCTCACAAAATCACTCTTTTCTATTTTTATTCACACAGCTCTCTTTCTGTTTTTCAACTTACAATTTCTCTCTTTTCTTTTTCCTCACTATTTCACACAGACTTTGTACATTTTTCCATCAATTCTAATAGTTTCATACTATCCTCTGCACTTCCAAGTGTGTAACCTCTTGAGAGAGGTGGATCACTAGACTATTTAGATGTGGTCTCAAACCTAGTTTGCGCATCTACACCCCCAATATGGTATCTTGGCACCTAAGACCACTACCTGAACCAATTCCCTAAGGACTTGATCCATTAAGTGTTGCCATAGATTAGGTCTTATTGTTGTTACCATTGTCCTGCTCTGCTTCTAAGCTAGAAGCAGTAGTGGCAGCCCTTTATAATCTGTCACCCAACTCCTTATGGACAACCTCATTACCAACCTTTATAGGGGGACCACTAGACTAAGATATCTTGGTCTCCCGACCTTTTTTTGACATGCCTAGATGTTTTTGATTCTTTTTAACATACTTTTGATATTACATATCCTTCCATCTATGCTTTGACTGTATATTGAAATAAGTAGCCTCCATTCAAATAATGCTTCAAGGGGTAAGAATTTGCTCAACAGTTGTAATCTTGGCCCTTATGACATCCCATCAGTACTATCTTTTGCCTGGTAGTACTAAGTTTGTCCCTAGCAGTATTAAGAGATGTCTAACAGTATTAACTCTGTCTTCAATAATTATACAACAACATGCCTCTATTCATCACAAGCACACTAGAAAAGACTAGATAGACATGTGAGAATTCATAAGGATCCATATATATGTATAACCCATGAATAAAAGTTAAAAACTGTGATCCAAGAACATTAACTTCCTCTTAAACATTACTTCAGAGGTGAATCATTCAACATCAGGTATTCAATATGCTTAACCTTTAGGTGTTAGTCCATAGCCAAAAATACACAATCCAACGTATCTTCTTCTTGACAACATTAAGTATGACTAACAATTTTAACAAGCAGTTTTAAGTATAACTAGCAGTACTAATTGACAAGACTAACAGTACTAATCCTTTACAGAACTTTTACAAAGACATAAAGAGATGTAGACATTAGGGATTAAGCATTCCAATACTTGAGACCAAGTACTGAAACCTTCCAGCATCAAAACCTTTTGTAAGAAGATCTGCAATATTATGATCAGTATGAATTTTAACCATTTGTATTAACTTTTAGCATTGCAATCTCTTATAAAATGATGCCTAACCTATATATGTTTTGTTTTAGAATGTTAAACAGGATTTTCAATAATGCAAATAGTACTGTTATTGTTAATATTAATGACAGTATGCATGAAATTATACCCATAATCCATCAATTGATTTTGAATCCAGAGTACTTGTCCACATCAACTAACAGCAGCCACATATTCAGCTTCAGTTGTAGAGGTGGCAACCATAATTTGCTTCTTGCACTGCCAAGATATCAACCTGTTTCCCAAAAATTGACAACCTCCAGTTGTTGACTTCCTATCTTGAGTTGCTCCAGCATAGTCACTATCAGTATAAGCAACTAGTTCAAATGGAGAATCCCTAGAATACCAAAGGCCTAAGGTTGGTTTTCCTTTCAAATATCTAAAAATTCTCGTGACTGCTAAGAGATGTGATGTCTTTGGAGTAACTTAAAATCTGGCACATGCACATACTGCAAACATAATATCTGGCCTAGATGTTGTGAGATACATCAAAAACCTAATCATAGATCTATAGAGATGTACATCAACATCATCAACATCTCCATCTTTGACTAAAGGCTTTTTCAAATCAACCGGAGTTGAAGCAGACTTCACATTAGTGTAATTGAGTTTCTTCAAAATCTCAGCTACATATTTATCCTAACTGATAAATAGTCCATCTTCCTTCTGCTGTACTTGTAATCCTAGAAAGAAAGTAAGTTCTCCCATAGAACTTATCTGAAACTTATCCTTCATAAGCTTCTCAAATCCAGTACACAGTTCCTTATTAGAAGAGCCAAAGATAATGTCATCAACATAGACCTGTACAAGAAAAATATCTCCTTTTTGCTTCTTGATAAACAATGTGTGATCTATCTTCCCTCTTTTAAAATCATTGCCCAACAAATAGTTAGCCAATGTTTCATACCATGCTCTTGGTGCTTGATGCAACCCATAAAGTGCCTTGACCACCTTGTAAACTTTGTCTGGATGGTCAGGATCTTTAAATCCTGGTGGTTGAGTAACATAAACCTCTTCCTCAATAGTTCCATATAAGAAAGTACTCTTCACATCCATTTGATATACCAGAAAAGCCATAAAAGAAGCATAGGCTAAAAACAATCTTATTGCTTCAATTCTTGCCACATGAGCAAAAACTTCTACATAGTCTATACCTTCTTCTTGTCTATGACCCTGTGCAACCAACCTTGATTTATTCCTAATCATAATCCCTCTTTCATCTTTCTTATTTCTGAAGACCCATTTTGTTCTAATGGCCCTCTTTCCAATAAGCAAATCTACAAGTATCCAAACCTGTTAGAGTTTGAATTACAGAAGTTCTTCCTGCATTGCTTCCACCCAAGATGAATCAGATAGAACTTTAGAAATGCTTGTGGGTTCAATATATGATAGGAAATAAGTATATAAACAAGTATTTAGGGTATCATGTGTTTTTTCTGTTCAAATACAGCACTGAGAAACCCTTGTTCAGAAGTAGGTTTTGTCATTCTTCTTGTCCGAACAGATGACTTCACATCACCAATCACATTTTCAATTGGGTGATCTTTGTGAATTCTTGTATTGGGAGTGGTTGGAAATGGATAGGAATTTGTGATGTTCCCTAAATCAACTTCTGGTTCATTTTCATCACTGAAGAACTCAACATGAGTGGCTTCAAGTGTATGACTAGATCCCATAGTGAACATGTCTTTAGGGCTATCTTGATCATATGAACTAGCAGTATTAACTGATGGATCAACAACATTAAGTTTAAAACTACCAGTATTAACATCAAGACTGGCAGTATTAACATGTTGTCCAGCAGCATTATCTTCTTTAGGACTGCTATCATCATCAGACTTATCTTTTTCATCATTCTCATTATCTAGACCATCTTCAACCTGTCTTTGATCATCAACAGCAGATTTTGGTTCACCATTATCAACATCTTTGGAAGGTGAATCAAAATATGAAGCATCTTTCTAAATTCGCATCACAATGCAATCTTGACTTATTTCTTCTGATGTATATGTACTAAGTTCTCCTTGTGTACTTACAGATTCATGAATGATTGTACTTACAGCAACTGGTACATAATTTATAGATTGGGTTAGAGAATTAATATCAAACAACCACTTTGGATCATTCCCTTCTAGCATAGGCTTATTCTCTAAAAACCGAATATGTAAGTTTTCTTCTACCCTCCTGGTACTAGTATTGTATACCCTAAAAGCTTTACTACTCAAAGAATATCCAACAAAGAAACCTTCATCACTTTTGCCATCAAACTTGCCTAAATTGTCTAAAGTATTAAGAATGGTAACATGACATCCAAATGGTTTCATAAAGGTTAGAGCTGGTTTAAAACCTCTAAAAAGTTCATAAGGTATCTTGTTATGAGGCTTGACTACTAAGACCCTATTATGTACATAGAAAGCAGTACTAACTGCTTTAGCCTAAAATGTGGTAGGTAACTTAGAGTCAGCTAACATTGTTCTAGCAGCCTCAATTAGTGTCCTATTCCTCCTCTCAGCCAAACCATTTTGCCGAGGAGTCCTGGCTACACTGTATTCCCTCTTAATACCTTTTTCTTTGCAAAAATCATCCATAACTTTATTCTTAAACTTTGTTCCATTATCACTTCTGATTATTTTCACTTTCTTATCCACAAGGTTTTCTATTTCTTTGATAAAATTCTTAAGAATCTTACTGGTTTCATCCTTAGGTGTTAAAAAGAAAACCCATGTAAACCTGCTATAATCATCAGTGACTACTAAGCAATACTTATTATGCATTAAACTACTCACAAAGGTTATGCCAAACAAATCCATATGTAGCATAAACAAAGGCTTAGTAATTGGATTCAGAACTTGGACTTACAAGAAGCTCTATGTTGCTTCCCTTTAAGACAAGCAACACAGGTTTGGTCATTTTAAAAATGTTTTGTAGGTAATCCTCTTACAAGATTATCCTTAACAAGCTTATTTATGTTCTTAAAATTTATGTGACTAAGTCTCCTATGCCAAAGCATTGATTCATCTGATATATCCTTTGCAACAAGGCAAGTTAAACTCTCTTTAGGAACAATGTTCTTCATATCAAAATTGTACATATTGTCCTTTCTAGGAATTTTAAGAAGTATCTGAGTTTCATCAGGCAACTTAAAATTAGGAGATAAGACAAGACATTCAGTGTCAGTAAAAAGGACATAATTCTTTTTGTCACACATTAGTGAGACACTAAAAAGGTTGAATTTTAACTCATTGACAAAGTATACATCTTCAAAATCAAGACTATCAGTTTTAAGTGTTCCTTTACCAGAAATTCTACCACCAACATAACCTCTATCAAATTCCTTGAAATCTGAGAGATAAGCTATGTTCCCAGTCATGTGCCTTGAGCATCCATTGTCAACAAATCCTGTGTCATCCTGTTGTGGCTAGCCCTGCACATAAAAATAAGGAAATTAGATTCCTTTGGGGACCCAAGCTATCACTGACTTGGATCTGCCTCGTGCATCAATGTAATTATGTTTCTTCAAGGTGATTGATGCACTATGAGGTTTGGTAGGTCTCCAAACCCAATATGCTCAGGCCTTTACAACATTTTCCTAATTAACCCTAACAACATTAACAACTGCATAATTTGGCCTAGCAGTTTTAACTAATTTTGGCCTAGCAGTATTAACTGCTTGTGGCCTAGCAATATTAACTGCTTGTGCCTTGACAATATTAAGTTTATGTGTAAACCTTTTGTTAGATAATACTATTTTAGATTGAAAGGGTTTTCTTACAGTTGATTGTGCTGTTTTTGAAAAATGTGACATTGGTTTAGCACTAAAAACTATAGATTTGGGATGAACAATATTAACTATCCTTGCAGTATTAAATGATTTTAGGCCAGTTTTCATTAAAACTGCTCTTGGAACCATGTTCCTTTGAGCATTAGGGTGAGTCCTTTTGGTAGTATAGTTGTAGTTCACCCTGTTATAATTATTCCCAGATACGATCCTTTCCCTCTGATGGTATTTACACTGAGCATGTACATGATTAAAACTCCCACAAATAAAGCAAGCTTTGTTATATATCACAAAATCACTTCCTAGTTGATTGGACTTTTATCCATTTCAATTCCTTTGATTTCCCCTATGAGTTTGTGATCTATACATCTTAGCATACCTAACTGACTTTTTAACTGGTTTTTCATGATTTTAAGGTTTGACAGACTCTACCTTTCTATCAACAGGAAAAACAGTTTCTTTATCAACATTAAGTGAAGACTCAACAAAGCTACTTGTGTCTTTTGATACTTCTTCATTTACCAAAGAGTCATTAGAATTTTCCTTAGAATCATCTGATTTTTGATCATAAAAAATGTTAGACTCTTGCTTACTATTCTTAGAACCATAACCTTTGAATTCAGGCTCTTTAATTTCATCAAGACCAGAATAAGACAAATCAAGCTTTTTAGGTCTATTATAGATTAAAGGATGAGGTGGAGGAACTGCACTATACCCCAAACCCTTTTTATTTTTGTCAGTTATCTGACTTCCTAACAACTTGTCTAGATCTTTTGAGGCCTTATCAAATTTCTTAATTTTAAATTCAATGCCCTCTTTTTCTTGCTTAACTTTTTCAAACTCACTTTTATGTACATTTATTTCATAATCTTTGCAAGCTACTTCCCTTTTAAGAACTGCAACTTCTTTAGTAAAAAGAACCTCATTCTTTCTATATGTGATAAGTTGCTCTTCTACTGTTGCTAAACCTCATTTATAAGCAGCTGCTGTAAATTCAGTTTGATTAAGCTTAACAATTAAATCATCCCACTGTTTCTTAAGAGTTTCATAGTTTTCAGACAAGTTTTAGAGTAGGTTTTATCATTGTATACCTCAGAGTCTGAAAATGCCATTAGAGCTATGTTTGTCTGAACCTGTTCTTCTGCCATGTCACTCTAGTCAAAACCTACACCATCTATAGCCAACATTGCCTTTGAAGATGGGTCTTTATTGTTTCCTTGCTTCCTAGTGTTGTCTTGATTTCTAAACTGACCCTCCTTGTTCCTTGGTGCTCTACATTCCCTGGCAAAGTGTCCCATCTTATGACAGTTGAAACACTCTACCTTGGATTTATCATACCCAGCAGTATCATTAGCATTAATGAAAATTTTCTTACCTGTCCTCTAATAGTACCTCCTTGCCCTCATACTTAGCGTAGAGAGCTGCCACTTCAAATCTATTACTTCCAGATCATCTTTATGAATTTGCTCTAAGTCTTGCTATAGGAGATTAGAACCATTAGGATTTTCAACCATGAAAGCATACACATCATTATCACTGAAGCTAGCAGTACTAACTTGAGGACTAGCAGTGTTAACATTAGGGCTAGCAGTACTAACTTCATATGCAGGTATAGTAGTATTAACATCATTAGTACTGCTAGTGCTTGGAGCAGTCATAAAGGCCAAGTTTTGAGCACCACTACTTGAACCAACATATTTCTTTACACTTTGTTCAACAATCTTGAAGTTGTTGTACAAATCATCGATGCTCATTGTTTCAATTTCAGCCTTATTCATACAGACTACAACATGGGTATTCCACTCAAGAGGCAAGCTGTTTAAAATTTTTGAATTTAAGTCTTCTTGAGCGATGACCACTCCTAAAATTGCAAGCCTACTAACAATCTTCTGGAGCCTGTTGAAGATAGAGTCAAGAGACTCTGCGCTTGATGCACTAAAATTTTCATATTGTTGCCTCAAAAGTGTCTTCTGTGTTTTCTTAGTAGCTTCATTCCCTCCAAATCGTGTTTCGATGGCAGCAAACATTGTTTTAGCGTCAGTGTACTGATTAAATGTAAGTTGATGTTCATTGGGAAGAGCCATGAGTAGCAAGCTTCTAGCCTTCACATCATTCTTCTTGTTGGTCTTTTCTTTAGCAGTTACAGGTACTGACATCTTTGTAACTGAAGTGCCATTCTCTTGTGCTGTTTGTGGTATAGATACCCATGAGTTACCATTCTCTATGACCTCTCATAGAGCATAGTCTTATATCTGGAAGTACTGCTTAATTCTTATCACCCACATCTTATACTAACCTAGTTTGAGTATGGGTAGCTTAGCAGTAGTATTACTATGTGCAGATTCAAATTCCATGACTTCTAGATCAAAGTTTCTTAAAGCAAAGCTCTAATACCACATGTTGATCCTAATCCTTGATCGATTCCTTAGCTTGTCTAAGGTTAAATTACCTTGGATAAATCCAAAATAACTTGTTGTAGAAACTTTGTATGTATACTAAAGTGTATGCGGAATCTACACCTTAATATCTAGAAGTATAATGAATAGAACAGTAATTGTGAATGAACAAAGATATAACCAAACGCTCTAATATTATTAGATGAATAATATAAGTACTCTTCACTAGTACTAGGGTTTACAACCTTGAAGCTTTTCTAAATCGACTTGACAACTATGAAAACTTGTTTTACTTGTATCTTAACTAATGCCCTAGAGCCTCCTTTTATAGACTAAGGAGTCCTAGTCGGCTTACAGCATATACAAAAGATAAACATAAACTTATATAATATTCTGATACAATCTATTCTATAATTATCTTCTAATCTTCATCTCCAAGTAATCCTTATCTCTTTACTCGTCTTTATCTTCTGACAGTAGAAATTCTTCTAACAATTGTAATCCAGCAGCATAAACTTTTTGTACCAGCATCACTGAGCATCAGTAACTCTAAGAATCATCTTGAAGCCTTTAAGTCCCAACAACCGTCGTCTATGTTAACTTATATACTGCATTTCACTCTGTATTATTCCATCTCACTATATTTCACTACTTATTCATTCGTATTTATCAGCAGGTTATTGACCCTGATCTCAGCTCTTCACAGTGTCAACAATCTTATTAACGCTGTCACTCAACTCGCTTAGCAGGTTTTTTCAGCTTTGTAACTAATAATTCAATTGTTTACAAAGTTTTTTTGGTATTTTAATATCTTTTTTTTTTCTTTTTGCAGATTATGATCATAGACTATAAGTTGACATACCCAAGTGGAACTGCTACGACTGTGCTTTATCAATGGTTTCCACACTCCAAAAGAAGACAAGATGGCCAGGTATGCAAACATGTCATCGTTGCACTTGCGTTTAAGAACTGATTATCTTACATCCAGCCACAAAATAAGTTTTCAGTATGTTTGGGATTGCTTATTCAATTGCTTATCTGCTTTCTTTAATAAGGCAGCTAACAAAGTTTAACTACTTGGGTGAAACTGGCTTGCTTATTTTACTCTAAAGGAAGCACTAATAAAAGAAGCATGTTCGTACATGTGTCTATTTTTAAGTGGAATAATTTACTTTATAAGCAATCCCAAACACCCCTTTATTCTCCTATTTAACAAGAGGTATCTCCTTTCATAAGATTAAATCTTTTTTGGCCATTTTAATATTCTATGTATTAGGATTTATTAAATAGCAAGAATCACAAAACACTCATACTGTTACTTATTTATATTACAACTTGAAACAACAAAACATATCCAAACACTATCTCATACAATTGTTTTATTTTAGTTGATAATCTAATCCTGAAGGTCCAAAATCACATACTAACATTCAAAACGCACATCCAAACACCTCTTAGAATAATTAATGCTTTTTTTCTATGGTTTAATGCAGGAAGCAAGTAGTGAGGTTTGCAAAGTTCTTTACAAGAAGTTTTGTGTGGGCCTCTTTTTAATAGCTTGCCTCTTAAAGGTGACATGGGTTCAGAATTTAAGTAGTATTAGGTTTTCTCTAAAAAGTGTTTGTTTACAATTATTGTGGTCATTTAATGGTACTTATTCGTTTCTCTTTGTTGGGCATACATAAAGTGTCTTACTATTCTATTGGGAAAAAGAGAAAGCAACGTGAAAGAAGAAAGGTTATTGGCCAAAGTTCCTCAATCTATGTCTTTATGAAACTACCAATAGTCAATCTTTTATGCAAAAGCTAATTACAGATAGTGGAAAAGGTATGCTCCATTTCTTTTAGCCCCAAAACACACACACATATGTAAACATTCCATAGGCACATCCACACATGTATCGATACACACATGAATAAAAAAACTGATAAGGCGGTGTTTGGTTAAGCTTATTTTAGGCCATCTAATGCCATCTTTGATTTCGTAACCTCACTATTTTGAAAAATCAGTGTATAGTGTTTGTTTCAGCTTATATAGCCGGCTTACAGATTATTTGGTTTTGGGCTTACCTTTCATAAGCATGCAAACCCTTAGCTAATAATGATGCTGAATGGTTTATCAGGTGACTTTGATAAGGAGAGTAAGGCGGCACAATCCTATGATTCGGTTGCTCTTAATATTGGGGACCGACTTCCACCACAAACTTCCAGGTAATTTAACAAAACTAAAACAAATGAAAAATGTAACAAAGTAACAGATCTTGTGTAGGATTAGACTATAGTTGGTTAATGCTACACATCTCTTATTTTTATACTCATAATATCTTAGAACAGTGAGCATCATGTGCTTTGTTTAGGTGATAGAATTTGTGTTTTAGAAGCTAAATTTGTATATGGTGTTTTAGGATTTAAGCAAAATTAAGGCCTTTACAAATCATTAGCTAAAGCAACCTAATGATCTTATAAACTAAGAGGCATAAACACTTTTGAATAAGTTAACACAAACACCCCTTAAAAGATGTTTCTTACACATTTGAATTAATTAAATCTCCGCTTGCAGGTAAATGTCAATGGTATCTTTGCTATCTATTGAGGCGAATCTAGGCTTGGTAATGGATTTAACTTCAGACTCATTGTCTTCATTGGAAGGTGTTGCAGATATATAATCAGACAAAGAGCATAATTCATAGAAATTTGTAATGTAACATACCAACTGTATTCAAATGCATTAAGCACTTGAAATCACTATTATACATTTTTACTAGACCTCCTTTTTATGCATCTTCCATATGTAGTATATATGTAACTTTAACAATAGTAGCCTCCGCTAAGCTTTCATGTATAACTTTTGTCTCAAAACGATTAAAAATGTGGCCATAACTAGCAGTATTAACTTCTCATGTCGCTACAACTGTTGACACACATGCCCCGACCACCGCCCGCGTAACGCCTTGTAGCAAAGCACGAGCAAACAAACTTGTTGTATTAAATGACAAATTAGGTTTGGATACAACTAAAGTTTTAATACCTGCATTTCGCTGCAATGCATTTTGTATAAAGCGGGTTTATTAGAAAGGGCTTTTTGTCGTTATGTTTAGTATTGATCGCTAAACTTTAAGTATTCATAAAAAATAAAGTTCAAGTGTCACTACAACCAAAAAATGAACGCGTAAAGACTTAAAACACTAGTACAAAAAGTGGATTTGGTCACACATGGGCAAAATGGAACGGCCACACATTCACATATTTATGTGACCAAAGGTACCAAAAAAGACACCATTTACTAATTCGTCACACATGAACATTTTTATCGTGTGACCATTAGAACTATATTGCCACACATTCGAACATCATGTGGCTAAAAGTAACTAGTAATATTGTTTAGTCACATATGAATTTCAAACGTGTGACCAATACAAGTAAGCTTGAAGCATTGGTCACGATATACATATAAATAGTGACAAATATTTGTCACACACTTGAACAATGTGACTAAATGCCACATATGGTCACACTAAACGTTTTGTCACACATTATTTTAGTGTAGCCAAATTCCGTTACATATGGTCACGTAACTTAATATGTGTGTCTAAAGTTTAGTTTGTGTTAGCTTGCCAAAAGCTAATGTGTTTAGTCACATTTACTTCTAACACTGTGACCAAATGGCATATATGGTCACACTAAACGTTTTGTCACACAATCATAATATTCATGTGGCCATTTGATGATCAATATTCACACAAAATGTGAGTCCCTTGTTGAATAGATCTCTGCAGCCTATTAAGGATGATAGCCAAGATGTATAAATACAGTTGACTATGTAGAAACACTGATTATGAACACTATGTGTTAATGCGGAATCTTAACACAAATACTAAGAAAAACAATGTAGAACTAAATAATAATTTCTTAAATCTGCCTTTGATGTGATTTCCAGATTACTAAATATTGAGATATGATTTGTTTGAGATATCTTATAGCTGTGTGTTATACTATGCCAGGAGCGGATTTCCTTTTATAGACCTAAGGAATAAATCCCTAACAGGCTTACTAACGCATAATATCTTTTCCTAAAATATATCATTACATATATCTTATAGGTACTAAATAATTTTCTACTATCGGTATAACTAAGCTGATCAGTACTTAAACAGTTATGTTTACGGTCAGTACTAACTACTATCTTCATCCAATACTAACTATATTTGTTACTGTCAGGTACTATGTTAGGATAAACATAATTCCACAATCCTCCCATTAAACTGAATGTTGAAACTCTTTTAACTTTCATGTTTCTTTAACTTCTTTTTAACGCTTAGAGGATGTATCCAAAACATCTTTGACATTTCTTCATCATTTTAAACTCTATCCTTCTGCAGCAGCAACTTTGTCTTCTCTGCATAACAGCAACATCTTTTCAGCAACAATCCAACTAAGTTCGCTTTGTAGTTTTTGGCAAACTACCAGTCATAAACGGATTTGATGTTCCTTTACCAGTAGCCGTTTGCTCTGGGATAGTTAACTCTTCATTTAAAAACATGGTGAGTTAATTACCATACTATGTTTTGGTTAACTGTCAACCATCAACGGAATTGATTGTCTTTACAAAAAACCATGTGATTTTTTCCGGACTAGCCAATGCTTAATGGCCAATAACATGGTGCATTGATAACATGATTAGTTTTTAGCACAACTATCAGCTTCAATAGATTTGATTAGTCTTTACCTGAAACTGTTTGATCTGGACTAGCAATCTCTTCATCAATGAATCAAGGTGAGTGAGATACCCTTACATTTTTTGGTAAATGTCAACCATAAACGAATTTAGAAGTCTTTACCAAAAAGCCGTTTGATAATGGACAAGCCAGTTCGTAGCTTGTTAAGCATGGTAAACTGATGACATTTTTATGTGTGGTTTTGACACAACACTCAAAAGATCCTTCTCATCAACCATCGCGTCTTTAGGTTCTAACTCTTAGTAGCTTCTTGACAAATTAATCAAATTCCTTAAAAGCCATAGTACGTTCTTTTTCAGACTCCACTTTAATTTTAGCATTTGCACCAAGTTACTTTCTTTATCATAAGGTACTTCTTCTCTACAAGCATTATGAATGATAATCATGCCTCAGTCACTAAAGTGTGTTTACCCCTGAAGAACCTTGTAGCTGCCAAACTAATTATATTCCTTTCTTCGCTGTGAGTTTCCAATACTTATCTCTTTCATCATCTGGACGTTGAAACATAACCATCAATTCTTCCCCAAAGTACTTATCAATGCATCCTGGTATCTATCTTGATATTTGCATAACCAGTTGATATAATGCATTCAATCATCTCTATTAATATGGACATAACCACCCCTCATCAAAAGTACTATAATATCTCTTTTGTCCCATTGCCTCCTACATCACACATTTTGGTTAATCTCCTATAAGTGTTCAGCTTTATCAACTGTGGCTTAGTTCTATAGATACACTTATTTTCCATTCTTTGATAGGATTACTTTCTGTCAAGTATTTCATAATCTCTACTTTTTTTCCTCATCTGAGCTATTGTTAAATGTAATCTCAGCTCCATTATCTCTTTCTCCTGTCATCCTCTAGAAGTGTTTTTGAATTGTATCTTCTTTTCCTTGACTTCATATTTTTACGTTCCCAAGTTCTCTTTCTGGTACTTTCTTCTTCTTTATTCTCCTCCTTGACTTCTTCTTTACTCTCCTCCTTGATCACTTCACTTGTAGAGGAATCAATTCCTTTTTCATTCATCTTCTTGATCAGTCTTTCATCTTCAGCAGACCCAATAGAAATAAAATCTTCATCAGACCTCTTAATCTTCTCATACAAGGCTTGTATTTCTTCAAACTTCTTGGTTTTCAATTGAGTTGCTTGAAGTTTCCTACATGCTTCAAGTAGGTCATCATTTGATTTCTCAGTTTTGATTCTTTGTTGGTGGTTTGTTCAATGAGTCTCGATCTTTGTTGAGCAAGGAATTTTCTACTTTGAGCTGCAATTGTGACTTTACCACCCTCGCAATCATGGGAGAAACTTTGCTCTTTCTTCTATTGTAAATTGCTCTCTTTCTTGTTCTTGAAGCTTCTCAGCAAGAAGTCTGTTAGCCTCAATTCTTGCCTTTATGTCATTAAAATTTCTTATGAGAGCTTCATTTGTAGCTTTTTCTTTAGCTATTCTGTTTCTTACTTCTTCACTTTCCTACTCTTCTTGCATTTTCCTAGCCATCTCTTCATCATTTGCAAGCTGTTTAAACTTCTTCTCAGCTTCAGGAATACCATCAGATTCACTTTCAGATTCATCCTCCTTTTTTATTTTCTTCTTTCCTTTGTCTTTTGGATCAATTTTTGGAAGAGGCTTTAATGTCAGAAGTGATCTTGTAGAGGTAGGCCTAGGTCAGTTTCTTCAATATCCTTTAACTCTACACCTTTCTCCCTTTTTCTCTTGATTGTAACTTGCTTTGGCTTTGACTCATGTTGAGAAGAACCTTAGCTATTGTTTATCATCTCTTAGATATTGTAGATAGAAGTAGGGGTATTGAGTAGCTTGAGTAGCACTTCTTCTTCAGTATGCTCTTCAGTACCTTTTCTTTGCTCATCAGTACCTTCAATTTTGCTCATCGGTACCTTCAATTTGTGTCAGTACTAACTTGGATCGTCGAGTACTACTATTGGTTTGTCAGTACTAACTTTCTCCTTGTCAGTACTAACTTTCTCCTTGTCAGTACTAAGTACATCTTCAGTACTAAGTATATTTTTATCAATCTCCTTCTCTTATCCACTATTTCTCTTGTCCTCCTCACATCCTGAGCATTCTCTGTTTCCATATGATCAACTGTGTCTTCAGGAATCTCATCAAATAGAGGATCTCTTTGGACTGAAGGTTCACCTTTAGCAAACTTCCTCCCTTGTTTGGATACAGACTCTTTGTGCACCCTTTGTTTCTTGGAGAAGCTCTATGTGGATAATCCTGCACATCAAATAGAAGAGATTAGTTTCTCTTAGGGACCCAAGCCTGTTTGGGCTTGAGTCTGCCTAGTGGATCTTTGAAAGTGTAACAATTTCTAAGACTGGATCCACCATTGTATTTGGATCCACCATGGTATCTTTGTGGTCTCCAATTACAACCTGCTGAGGGCTTAACAGCAGTTTCCCTTTTCCCCCCAACAGTACTAACTGCATTTACCTTAGCAGTATTAACTTTTTGTTTTGAAAAATCTGTTCTAAGTACTGTTGTCTTTTTGAAAGGCCTTGAGGATGGTGAATGAGTTTTGTGAAATACATTTGTTGGTCTAACTCTATTCACAATGGGCTTAACAGTATTAACTTTCATGGCAGTACTAGTTAGTACTGTCTGTCTGTTAAAACTTTGCCTAGCAGTACTAAAATTTTTAGTACTGCTAGCTCTAGCAGTACTAACTGGAATTTTACCAGTTCTAGTTAGTACTGCTGAAGGAACAAATTGGTTTTGTTTATTCACTCTTTGCACATTATTCCAACCATTGTTTAACTCAGCTTTTCTTGCCATCCTCTTCTCAAGGAAATCACAATCTCTAATTAAATGATTAAGACTACCACATACAAAACATGCTCTTACAGTAAACCCATATCCCAACTCTGTCTTATCAACTTAGGTTTTTGTCCTATGTGTGGAATTGTTTTTAAACAGTTTCCTAGGTGTTTTTACTTGCTGTTAGCAAAAACTAGGTGTTTCCATGTTCTTTTCTTGATGTAGACACTATACTCATCTTACTATCTGATTCATACTCCCTCAATGATAGGAGCATCAGACCAGACCTTTACTTTAGGTTGACATTTACATTAGATTCATTTACAAACTGGTTCTAACACTTAATTCAGTGGGTTGTACTAATGTTAGAATTACAGGTATCAAATTCACTTTGTTTTGGGGGATTCAGATTTCAATAGGTTGAGTCTGGTATTGGACCATATGTAAAGGTGAGTAATTATTTCATATCAAGGTCCAGAGTTGCATATATTCCCTGTTTCATGGGTGGGGGTACATCATGCATTCATTGCTATTACATACCTATTATACAATAGGTTGTTTTTCTAAGGTACTTTATTTATTCATGAAAACAACTCTGCTAACTTCATTTCATAGCACAAGATTCCATCATATCTGTGATCCCCTATACCAAGCCCAATCTCTATCATTAGCACTCATTTGCGGTATTTTAGCAGGTTTACTAAGATTCTTAGAAGAATTATGCCATTTTTCTACTTTAGCCTTTAAATCTTCTTTTTCTTTTTGAGCTTCTGCTAACAATTTCTTATGGTATGTTAGAACAACTGTTTTATCATCTAAATCTATTTTCATAAATTTTATCTTTTGTTTATACCAAATTTGACCTTGTTGATGAGCAACTAACTGTGCTTCAACTTTCTTAAGACCTTGAGTATATGCCTTTATTTCTATGCTTGCATCACTAAGTTTTTTAAGATTAGCATAAGACTCTTTACACTTATTTGTACAAGAAATTACCTCTGTGTCTGAGTCTAAGCTGTTGCAAGCCATCAAAGCATAATCTTCATCTTCTGAATGATTTGTCCAATCTACACCTTCTCCATCAATTGTCACCAATGCTTTAGAATCCTCCTTCTGTCCAGTTTCTGCTCCCACCTTGGTTTCCTGAATTCCATGATCCCTCCTCCTGTTTGTCTGATTTCCTTAATTCTACACTCTCTAGCAAAATGCCTTGTCTTGTGGGCAGTTGTAGCATTCATAACTTTGTTTTTCAAGCCAACTGTTCTTTTCCCATCAAATTGTAGTTTCTATACCAGTTCTTCTTGTCAAAACTTTTTCATTCTCATTGAGATCATACCACTTGCCACTTCATGTCTATTTCTTCAAGGTCTTATTTTTCAATCTGTTCCAAAATCTCATGATCCAGTGAGGACAACTTGTATGATTAACAAGTAATGAGTTTGATGATTGTTTATCATACTGTGAGTTTTTGACGAGAAAGGTATTGGAAATACACAATAAGCGGTACTAACATCATTAGTACTGCTGGTATTTTCTCAGAGACAAATGCTACATTTTGCGGACTAGAAGATGATGCAGTAGAGCCTTTTATATCACTCTCAAAGACTCTTAGATTATTGTACAAATCATCAAAACTGACTTGTCCAACTTACTGGTTTGGTCCTCATATTAAGAACTTGTGACCAGGCAGAAGGTAGAGATCTTAGGAATTTTTGATTTGCATCCTCAGTAGATACACCTGCTCCATGAATCTTTAACTGACTCAGAAGACTTTGGAACCTGTCATAGCCTTTGTGAAGCCCTTCTGTGTTGGATACAGAGAATCCTAAAAATGTTCTTCAGATTATACTTTTGCATCTTCTGGGGTTCGTCTTTTCCACCTAATCTAGATTTGATGGCATCCCACATCTTTTGATCAGTTCATCTTATGGAACTTAGCAAGATGATCTTCTGGTAGGGCCATAAGCAAGGTGGTCCTTGCTTTTCTCTCTCTTTCTCTGGCTACAATCTCTTCTATAGTTCTGGGAGGCAAAACCTTAATTTGTCCTGATGTATCTGTAGTGATTGATACAGGACCATTCCCATTTTGTATAACCTCCCAGATTGGATAGTCTGTATGGGCCAAATAGTGTTCCATTTTCATAGCCCATATATCATATTCTCCCTTTTTAAGAATAGGCAGCTTGATGGTTGATACTGTATGAGGAGTTTGTTGGGTTGGTGTTTGTGATGATGATGGTGGAGGTGGTGGTGGTGGTGGAATTTCATCTTGTGATGCAGACATGTTTAGTTTTGAAGGATGAAGGTTTATAACTGGATTTGATTGTTCTTCTTATTCAGAGTTTCTCACAGGCTCTGATACCACTTATGAGTTATGTAGAAACACTGATTATGAATACTATGTGTTAATGCGGAATCTTAACACAAGTACTAAGAAAAACAATGAAGAACTAAATAATAACTTCTATTAATCTGCTTTGAATGATTACAGATTACTAACTATTGAGATATGATTTTGCTATGAGATATCTTGAGATCGTGTATCTAACTATGCCACGAGGGATCCTTTTATAGACCAAGGATAAACCCTAACAGGCTTACAAAATGCATACATATCTTTTCCTAAAATATCTCATACATATCTCTTAAACGGTACTAACTATTTTCTACTATCGGTACTAACTAACTGATCAGTACTTAACATTTTGTACTGCCAGTACTAACTATAACTATCAGTACTAACTATTTGTACTGTCAGTACTAAGTTAGGAAAACATAATTCCCAACAAAGGCTGCACCATTTGAGGCACTGTATGGGCGAAAGTGTCGATCACCTGTGTGTTGGGCAGTAGTTGGAGATGCTCAGCTTACTGGTCCTGCAATAATTCATGAAACCACCGAGAAGATCGTCCAAATCAAAAGCAAAATCCAAGCCGCTCGTGATCGACAAAAGAGCTATGCTAACATTAGACGTAAACCGTTGGTGTTTCAAGTTAGTGACAGAGTCATGTTAAAAGTTTCACCTTGGAAATGAGTTGTGCGTTTTGGCAAATGGGGGAAGTTAAACCCTAGGTATGTCGGCCCTTTCAAGGTGATCGAGAAAGTCAGAACTATTGCCTATAAACTTGAGCTACCACAACAATTAAGCCGAGTTCATAACACGTTTCACGTATCAAATCTGAAGAAGTGTGTCCGATGAATCACTTATGATTCCATTGGGAGAACTACATGTTGATGACAAGCTCTACTTTGTGGAAGAACCAATAGAAGTTGTGGATCGTGAAATCAAACAATTGAAGAGAAGTCGCATTCCCATCATTAAGTTTAGATGAAACTCTAAACGAGGTCCTGAGTTTACCTAGGAACGCGAGGATCAATTCAAGTAGAAGTACCCACATCTCTTTACCAAACCCGTACCTTCGTCAAGTGTCGCGACTTGAGCCTTGGTGACAAGGCTCTTCTAACGGGAGGAGACTGTAACATTTTGCATTTTCAAGTCATTTTACGACTTCAATTATTTCATTTTCTATTTTTAGGCTTTTAAGCGTTTGCTTTTAATTTATATCGTTAAGTTAAATCGCGTAAAAAATCAACATTTAATGTAAACGAGCATCAGACAAATTAAAGTTTACGTTCAATAAGTGTTATAGCATTATTAGAAGTATAATTTATAACATTTCATGATTTATTTTTGTACTTTACGTAAAACGTTTATGTATACGTTAAAATGCATGCATGCATGCATTATAAATCACCACCACCTTAGTTGATCATGCTTATGCTACATAATAAAACAAGATACAAAAATTTTGAAATGTTTTCTTCCTTTCTTTATATTTTGCCGCCAACAATACACCAAAAGAGGAAAGGGGACAACCTTGAACTTGTACATAGCCATTTTAGTGTTTAACACAACCTTATGCATACATGTGAAATGGCTAACTCCCTTTTACCCATACCTACTCCTTTGGAAGCTCTTGTAACCGGCCATAACTAAGAAGCATGCAAAGAATAGGAGATTCTCTTATTACTTGGGTAAAGACACTTTCTAACCATCCTAAAATACCTAAGATAAAATTAATAAAAGGTTTCCACTATACTCATTCTCTCTTCACAAAAATCAAGTCACACACTACTTTCTTTCTTCCTTTCTTGGTTCGGCAGTAAGAGCAACAAAAGGGGCAAAGAAATTACAAGTTTTTGGTTAAGCATTTGCAAGTATAAACAAGAAAGTGTAAAGGGTTTAGGATTAGTTATCAAACAAAGGGTTTGAATAGGCTTAGTCTTGTTCATCTCATCTTCATCATACACTCAAGGTTATCCTAAAACCTTAATCTTTTCATTTACTTCATTTCATGGTTTATATAATGCTTATATTGTTATCATCACCTAGGTTATTTTATGAGTTTATAAAAATATAAACACACATGTACATACATGAATTACATTTTTAACAAGTTTAATATGATGTTTAAAATATGCTAATATGTTTAAGACAAGGATTTACAACCAATGGATAATTATTATAATTATATGTTGGACACTTTTCTCGGACATTATAGACATAATATGATGGACAATATTTAGAGGGCTTAATTTATACACAAGATGTGTTATTACATAAACTAGAGGGCTTGTGATAATTTATTGAAGTTGAAAATACTTAAAATCAAGTTTATATAATTATTTATATAAAACTTCCAAAGTTACTGTTTAAGTTTGAACTATAAACTATTGATTTTATGTTTTTATAAAATAGTACATATTATGAGGATTCCGAATATATAAAGAACTCGCAAAACCGATAAATAATGAAGGAGATATGAATTTTACAAGATTAAACATAAAAAGTGTTTTTATAAAATAAACTTTATAAAAATTGTACAAACTCGAATCTGATAAAAATATTTTGATATTTTTCTGTGATAATACATATTTTGAGGATTCCAAATATGTAAAGAACTTGCGAAACCGATAAATAACGAACGAGATATGATTTTTATAAGCTTAAGTGTATAAAAGTGCTTTTATAAAAGAAAGCTTATAAAGACAATACAAAAACAAAACTGAACAGAAAGTTTAATATTTTTATTTAAAAGTACATATTTTTGTAATTCCAAAAATATAAGAAACTTAAAAAACCAATGGGTATTGAACTAGTTATGAATTTTACATGTTTTAATAAATAAATATGCAAAAGTAACTTTACAAAAGTAACATTATAAAAATGATATTTTTATACAGTA
>BQNB010102732.1:0-24180 GCA_026074375.1 Tanacetum coccineum | reverse complement strand
TTTCGCTGCTATATTGTAAAAATAGGGGTGTTACAGGTTGATCATCTTCAGGAGAATGTAAGTCCATAGCTTCAGCTGCATCACCTATTTCTTTTACAAGCTCTCTTGAGTCAGCTAACTTGATCTCATCATCATCATGATCATCATCATTAGAGCTTTGATCATCAATATCAGATTCAATTACAAATCAGTTCTCAATGCCATACTCATTTTCGGTTTTAGTTTTTGTTTCTGTGTGAGAAGTTTCTAATCCTTCTCCAACAGATTTGGTTTTGTCTACAATAACACTTGGGTTAGTCCCTTCATTAAAATGATCAAATGAATAGTTTATAGTTCCTTTATCAGTACCTTGGTTTGGAGGCAAAGAATCCTTAGGATCAGATTTGTCAATATCAGCTTAGTTGTGAAATCTGTTAAAGCATCATGTCCTGATGCAAACTCGGAGTAGACAATTTGTAGATGCTGAAAATACAAATTCATTATGAGATGCTGACTCTACACTACTGAGCTAAGGGTTGGTTCTCTCTTCACCAGTACCCCTAAAGAAGTTTGGACATTGGTTGCTTGCAGGTCCTCTTTATGCATTTCAGTGACTATAAGTGTAGAAACTGAAGGCTAGTTTAGGTTCTTGTCCTTGGCCGTTTTGGACTGCTTTCTTTTCTTGGAATGGCCTTTTGGAGCTTTAATGGCCTCTTTTGGGAGAGGCCCAATGAATGTTGCCTCATGTTTGGACGCAAGATGGTTTTCGCATTGAGATGATTTTCTTGCGTCCAGTTTTAGCTCGAGGCTTTTTGCCTTCAGCTTCCAACTCCTCAGTTTTGGGAGTGGTTTCAAGAGCTTTAAACTCTTCTGGATCATTAGCTTTCTAGATGTCTAACATGTAAGCTGTGAAGGAAGGTCTTCCAGGTTGGTCTTTCTTCAGTGCCCAGTTATTGACACTAAATATTGGAGTGTGGATTGATGTTGCTTCAGTGTTTTCATAAGTTTCTTTCATTTTATGCTCCAACAACAAAGAAATTAACCTGGAGTATGTTACAACCTTTTCTCTATATTGTAGTTTTGAAAGAAGGTCATCCTAGATCAGTTTTGCAAAATCAATATTCACCCTATTTGCTAAACAAAAAAAGATAATAACATCTTTAGAAAATATATGATTATACCCACAAGTCTTGCCCCCTAAACATTGTATGATCTGGGCCATGAGCAATCGCCACTTAGGTGGAAGATAACTCTTTTTGAGAGTGTTAGTTGCCTCTATTTGATCAATATACCCAATCTTTAGGAAAAATTGTTTGACCACAGATTAGGTGGGAGGATCAACATAATATCTTAAATGAGGGAGCTAGTTTGCACCAATAGAATTTTTGAAAGAATTAAGGCCAACCTCTCCTTTAGTGCTACCAGTAGGGATTGAGAACCAACCTTTTTGGCTTTTGGGTTTGCTTTGGCAGTGTACCAAAACTCAACAAGGTATTCTTTGTATTGGTGTGTGGGAGTTTTGGTGAATGCTTTGTGAAGGCAGCACTTGGGGATGAAATCAGAGACGCATTTAAAGCAGTCTGCGTTGGTGTGTTCTGGGTAAAGAGTGGCTACTTCATTGTTGGTTTTGATTACGATTAAGTCGTGACTGTAGTTGACTTTATTTGCTGGTTCATAGGGGATATGTGTGCCTGGTGATTTAGGTTGTTCTTGTCCATGTTGTTGTGGTAGTAATTATGGTGGTTATTGTTATGCCATTGTTAGTTTTGATTAAGGTTTGTGTGTTTGATGAAGTTGTGTGTGTTTTGTAGGTGTTATGAGATGAGAGGATATGATTTTGTGAATTGTGTGTTTATGTGATTATGTTATGTGATGTTGTGATGTTATGTAATTGGTTATTTGTGATGGTTTTGAAAACTTTTAAGATTTGTTACCTGCCAATGGAAGTTAAAAAGTTTTGCTCAAAGTTTTTAGGGTTTGTTTTGAATGTGTCATAAAACATCGCATTTAATGAATGTTATCAAAAATGTTTTTGACACATCGAACAGTGAAAAGTCGTCTTTTCACTGTAAAAGTAGGTGAGAGAGTGGGTGATGTCATATGAACGTTTGAATATTCCTTTTAATAATATTAATCAATAGAAATAACTTCTTTGAGAAGAAGTTACTTAGTTAAAATTATATTATTATAAAAATATATTTTCTTTAAAAAACTGACCCTTTGATTAAGTTTTTTAAATTGCCGAACTAGGTTCAGGTTTGGTGATATGTTATGCCAAACTGAAGGTTGAAAGACTTAAAACTGAACTGAAAGAATGAAAGCAATTTTGTTCAGTTTTGACACATATGCTGAACGTCTTTAGTTTTCATTTGATAAATCATTTAAAGGTTCAGGTTTTGTTCCATTTATGTTCAACATACCTAGTTCAGTTATCAATCTTTTGAAAGTTGTTTCATCTAGTGGTTTGGTAAAGATATCAACAAGTTGATATTGAGTAGGAATGAAGTGCAACTCAACGTCCCCTTTTATGATACGATATCTGATAAAGTGATATATGATATTAATATGCTTTGTTCTTGCGTGCAGAACTGGATTGTTTGAGATTGCAATAGCACTTGTATTATCACAAAATATTGGTACCTTCTCATATACAATGTCATAGTCATTGAGCCGACTCTTCATCCAAAGTATATTGGCACAACATCTAGCAGCAGCAACATATTCAGCTTCAACTGAAGACATAGCCATAGATTGCTGTTTCTTAGCACTCCAGCACACAAGTTTTCCTCCTCGCAACTGACAAGCACCTGAAGTGCTTTTTCTGTCTATGTTGCATCCAGCATAGTCAGAGTTTGAGTATCCTTTTAGGTCAAAACCTAAACATTTTTGGATACCAAAGACCAAGACTTGGATTGACTTTTAGGTACCTAAAAATTCTTTTAACAACAATAAGGTGAGATTTCTTAGGATTTGCTTGATATCTTGCACAAAGACAAGTTGAGAATTGAATGTCAGGTCTGCTTGCAGTTAGGTACATTAGTGATCCTGTCATACCTTTGTATTGAGTCTCATTTACAGCTTTGCCATTGAGATTATATCCTAAGTTATTTTGGGGGTACCATTGGAGTTTATACTGATGAACCATTTATGTCATATTTGTTTAGCATGTCCTTGACATAGTTTTCTAGGTTGATGGAAATGCCTCTTTCAGATTGTTTGATTTGAAATCCAAGGAAATAGGTGAGGACACCCATCATGCTCATTTCATATTTTTGAGTCGTAAGTTTAGCAAATTGTTTGCAAAGCTTTGTACTTGGTGACCCAAAGATGATATCATCAACATAGATTTGAACCAAGATAACAACAGTCTTGGTTTTGTAGACAAACAGTGTGTCGTTTATCTTCCCTCTCACAAATTTGTGTTCAGTAAGGAAAGTTGAGAGGGTTTCATACCATGCTCTTGGAGCCTGCTTAACTTCATAAAAGCTTTGTCCAATTTGTAAACATGGTTTGGAAATTCACTGCTCTCAAAACTTAAAGGTTGTTGAGCATAAACTTCTTCTTTTAATTTACCATTTAGGATTGCACTTTTGACATCAATTTGATAAACTATGAAGTTCATGTAAGTGGCAAAGGCAAGAAAGATCCTGATAGTTCATGTAAGTGGCAAAGGCAAGAAAGATCCTGATTGCTTCAAGTCTTGCAACTAGAGCAAAGGTTTCATCATAGTTTATGCCTTCTTCTTGCATGTAGCCTTGAGCTACAAGTCTTGCCTTGTTTTTGATGACAATGCCAATTTCATCCCTTTTGTTTATGAAGATTCACTTAGAGCCAGGGTGGAGGAACAAGTGTCCAAACTTTGTTTATGGCAAATTGGTTCAGTTCCTCTTGCATGGCATCAACTCATCCAGGATGCTTAAGTACTTCAGAGACCTTTTTGGGCTCTTCTTTAGATAGAAAATCTACAAATAGGCATTCATGAGCTGAAGCAGCACTTAGTTCCTTAGCCATTGCCCCTATGAGTATTCCAGCTCATGTATTACTACAATGTTAACCAACTCAATGTGTTTGTCTCCAGCCCATCTATCTTGAGGAGCTGGAGTGGCTAAGGGTGGTGTAATAATGGGAGTTTTAGTGTTTGTGAGGTTTTCAATGATATTTTCATCATTGGTGTGATTTAAGTGTTCAACATGAGCATCATTTTGAAAAGTTTGATCATGTTGATCAGATGGATAACTTTGATCAGAGGAAGCAACATATTCAATGACAAATGGTTTAGGTCTATCATAGGGTTCTATGAACTAAACAACATTACTATCAACTTGATACCTTTGAGAAGGTTCGAAGTGATGAAGATATTCATCAGGTGTATATCTTTCAGATTCAACAATATTAATGTTATTAGCTGAAGGTTTTGAGAACTTGATAGCCTCAGTGCTTTCATTGAATGTGACGTGGAAAGTTTCTTCAGTTTGTTATCTTCTAGTGTTGAAGACCCTGAAGGCTTTGGATACAAATGAGTAACCAAGAAAGTAACCATCATCAGCTTTTTCATCAAACTTTCCTAAATGATCTTTATAATTATGAATGTAAACTGGACATCCAAAGACATGAAGGAAACTGATATTTGGAAGTCTCCTACAAAAGATTTCATAGGGAGTCTTGAGATGTCTTTTGACAACAGTGGACCTGTTTTGAGTGTAACATGCAGTGGTTACAGCTTCAGTCCAATATTGTTTTAACAAGACAGATCCAGAGAGCATTGTTCTTGCAACTTCTATGAGATTTCTATTTCTTCTTTCAGCAACACCATTTTGTTCAGGTGCGTAGGGAGAGGAGAAGTTTTGAGAGATTCCTCTTTCATCACAAAAGTTGACAAGGATGTTATTTCTGAATTCAGTATCATTGTCAATTCTGAGTTGTTTGACATGAATGTCATTTTGGTTTTCAACTCTTTTGATAAAAGACATGATGGTTTCAGGTGCTTGACTTTTCTTTTTCAAGAATTATACCCAAGTGTACCTTGAGTACTCATCAATAGTAACAAGTGTATACTTTTCATGGTTGAAAGACCTTAGAGTTACAGGTCTAAACAAATCCATGTGAAGAAGATGAATGCATTTTTCATTTGACGAGGTTTGTTTTGTTTTGAAACTGGCTCTATGACGTTTTTCCTTTTCACATGATGAGCATGGTTTGTCCTTTGAGTAGGCAAGAGAGGGAAGACCAATGACAAGATTGTGTTTGGCCAGTTGATTTATTATTTTGAAGTTTAAGTGTGAAAGTCTTTTGTGCCAAAGCCAGTTTAAACTTTCAGATGCTCTAGCAAAGAAACATGATTCTTGTGCTAAAGAGGTCATGTCTTGAACACAGACATCTCTTACTCTGGGAGCAATCATCACAACTTCTTTGTTGGAATTAAAGATAATTCCATTTTTCTAATCAAACTAAACAATGTATTTAGCATCACACAATTGACTTATGCTAATTAGATTATACTTAAGACCATTTACAAATGCCACTTTAGTGAAAACTATACCATTACATTTAATAGAACCATATCCTTCAATGGTTTATGTAGAGTCATCTCCAAATACCACCTTAGGGCCTGGTTGTTCCGCATATTTGTGCAGGTAGCTTTTGACACCAGTCATATGCCTTGAGCATCCACTATGCAAGTACTAGATGGGCTTCTTGATGTCACACTGCACAAATAAGTTAAATGGTTAGTTTTGTTTAGTGACCCACCTCTTGGTGGGAGTCTTAGATATACTAGCATTAGATGATTCAACTTTTTTAGCTTGAAGTGCTTCACCTCTTCTAAACCACTCAATGTCATTGTGATTAGTTGTGGTATGAACTGTGCTACCACAAGTTTCACAACTCTTTGTGACAAACTAAGGGTTTCTAGGTTTAATTCATATTTTAAAAGAAATGATTTAATTATGACCCTTTATGTCATGGTCATAACTTCCACATATTTCACATATGGGATAGTTGACACAATCATCAGATTGATGATCATTGAACCCACAGTGTTTGCATGGTGGGAAGGGTTTCAGAGGTCTGAAGGATTGAGATCTTTAGGAAGACTCACCTTGTGTTTTGAGATGCAGAACCATGTTCATAGAGCTCATGTATTCAACATGATCACAAGTTCTGTGATAAGTTCTCTCACATTTTTTACAAAACAAAACTTTGTAGCAGTTTTTTGAAAGATGATTGTTTATCCCACAAAGTTCATAACCTTTCTTGAATTGTTTTTTGTATTTTGTTTGAAGTGAGTTTTGAGGAACTTGCTGCAGTTTGTTATTTTTGGTGTAGGATGACTGATTTTTACTAATTTGTAATTATAGATCATTCAGTTCTTTCATTACCACAGACATAGGAATGCGATCTTTAGTTTTAACATTCTTCAGTTTACCAGCAGTAGCTGAGTTCCTTTTGGGAGCTGAAACAGTTTTGTTTCCTTTAGCAGGAGTTGAGGAATTGTTTCGTTCATATATGATAACACCTTTTGATGTTTCAGCTTTTCTAGTTGAGCAAGACTTCAAAATTGATTTGATGGTCTTTGGTCCAGTTAGAGGTTAATCCCCATCAAGCTTCTCTAGTAGAGGAAGGGGGAGGGGGTGCTATAGACCGAAGTAGATTCCTCAGATGAATCATAGTCAGTGACTGAAGAGTCAGTGACATTGACAGTGACTGAACAGTCAGTACCATTCATATGTGATTCAATAGAAAGAATTCTACCAGTATCATGATTAGGCAAGTTGAATCCTTCAGCTTCAGATAGCCATGGTCTTTTAACATTGAGTTTAGACACATTGCTATCTTTAGAAGAGGATTTGACAAAGACTAAGTCTGTTTGTCTAGAAATGGAAGAGTCATTAGTGAGTTGGTCAGCACCTAAGATCTTTCTCTTTTGATTAGGAATTTGTTCATTAATACACTGATTTACCTTATTAGAACTGTTAAGCCAAGTTTTAGTGATTTCTGTTAGCTTTTTTAGTTCTTTCCTCCGGGTTTGATTCTCTTTGAGAATTTTAGTGTTTTGATGCTAAATAGTAAGAAAATCAAGTTTAGTCTGTTTTAACTCCAACAGTTTTTCTTTACATGTGTGTAGCTCTTGAACAATATCCCTATGCTTTATCATCAAATTATTTCTTTGTTCCTCAAAAAATCTAAGATATACACATAAATAATCAAGGAAAGATTCTCTTTCATCATTATCTTCCATTTCAAGAAGAGTGTGTACCTTTTTGCTGGATATCTTAACCCATTTACCATTTTTGGCACTTTCTTTTCTAATAACACCACTCTCATCATCAGCAAGTGCCATGAGCACCTTTACTTCAACCATTTCATTGTCATTTGATGACACTTCTTCTTCGTCTCATTCATAAGCTTTAGCAACCAGACTCTGATTTCTCACTTGAGTGGATTTGGAAGTAGAAACACTTGAACTGAGGAGAGCCAGTTAGCCTTGACTTTGTTGTATTTTGCTTCAAAGTCTTTGGTGGGCCTCAGTTCAGGTTTGAGTTGTTAAGAGGATGTGATGAAATTTGGTTGAGGTTTGTTTTAGAAAGGCGGTGAGTATGAAGGAACTTAAGTTTTTGAGAAACAATCTTTTGCAAAGTGTCCAGTTCTACCACACTTGAAGCACTCAGTTTGGTCAGTTGCCTTTGCACCACTGAACCTTTGAGTACCTTATTTGAAGAACCTTTTAGACTTGGCTAGAAGAGCTCATTTATGAAATTCCAATTCTAGGTCATTCATGTACTCTTGACTACATCTTGTATCTTCATCATCATCGAGACTATCTTGAAAGTCCTGGACAACAGAGTTTGAGAAGAATGCAGTAGACAGAGGTGTGGCAGTAGACAAAGAACTTTTATTTTCAGTGTCATAAATACTATCAATCAAGTTTTCTTCATACTTGAGTTTGCCAAAAAGAGAAGCAAACTCAAAATCCTTAACATGATTAGCATTTTTGAGACTGTTAGGATATCATTTCATCACCAAAACACAAAAATAAGAAAAATAGATTTTAGAGAGAGAAAGTAAAAAGAAAGAAAAATGGTTACTTGTTTCACAAAATAAAAATGAGAAGCAACACCCTCTCCACACTTGGAGAGGGCTTTAAATAGTTCCAAGAGTGGACTATTCTAGTGGGCTTTGTGTTGGGCCGGTTCATAATACAAATGGGCTTGAGCCCGACAACTAGGCCCAACTAGCTTAAGTAAAATTCCCGTAAACTACGTTTTCCTATACAAGGCTCGGGATTGTTTAATGACCATCACTTTACTAAATATCACGGCTAACAGAACCATTAGAAATAGTGGGTCGTGAAGTTAAACGGTTGAAGCGAAGCCGGATCCCATTAGTCAAGGTTCGATGGAACTCCAAGCAGAGTTTTGCTCTCGATTATCGTAAACTCAATGAAGCAACCACAAAAGATCATTTCCCTTTGCCGTTTATGGATCAAATGTTAGAAAGACTCGCAGGGAATAAATATTTCTGTTTCCTCGATGGTTTTTCTGGATATTTTCAAATTCCTATCGATCCTAATGATCAAGAGAAAACAACGTTCACATGTCCTTTCAGAAAAATCACGCGTATAGTCGAATTGCCTTTCGGGCTATGCAATGCCCCAGCTACATTCCAAAGGTGGATGCTGGAAATCTTTCATGATATGATCGAAGAATCAGTCGAAGTATTCATGGACGAGTTCTATGTCTTTGGAAACTCTTTCGACAAATGTCTAAATAACCTCGCGAATTACAGTTTGGTCTTCATCCTTTTTGTTTTTCCATAACCACTTTAGCTTGATTACGTTCTTGCCAAAAGGTTTTGTTGGGATCTCAGATTTGATGATTACAAAACTACATATGCTTAAATAAAGACGAATGAAACAACAAGGGATTAATATGACACTTTGGATTTCTACATATGGAAGAATTAAAAGCTGAAATATTTCCATGAAGATAAGCATTGAAAAGTCAAAGAATATCAAAGATAAAGGAAGGTTTTAATTAGTTTTAATTAGCTTCCTAATACAATTAATTAGCTTCCTTTGTAAGCCTTAATATCCCTCTATATAAAGGGTATTAGGTGTGTAGGTTTTAGATATCCATCATAGTTAGAACTCTCCCAATGAGAGTCTAATAGTTAGTAGATAGTAATAGATGTATTATAGACATCTATGTATTAGTTAGTTTAGCCCCAAGGATCATTTGATCTTGGGGATATAGTGAATAAAGAAAACCTTGAAGTAACTCTGATTTATGTGTTATTATTCCGCTGTGCAAGTTTATTAATCATTGTTATTGTATCCTAGATGAGTCTTAATAACAATCTAAGGAGTCATAACGATCTCCACAATTGGTATCAGAGCCTCGGGGCTCTTGATCTAGGATCACAAGGTTTGTTTATACTGCTCATAAGCATTGTAGTAATTGGTAAGTGCTGCTACATGGGATGATCATACTATTAACGGAGGAACATTAGTGTTGCTTGTGTATTTGGTTAATGCTGCCAAGTAAATTCTGGGAACTGGTTCTACTTACAAAATACAAGTGCGAAGGACGATACATGAGATTTTTTGATCGTTCAAAGGTAAACTTAATTCGCTACATGCGTTTTAGTATATAGCATTGGCTTCAAGAAAATTTACTACTGCTAGCTTTGTGATAATACTCACTAGTAGTATTCGAGAGGTTATGTTGCTTGTTGGTGTTTAAATCTTTTTTTTGTGCTGCCAAAGCGTTGATTTGTATTGTCATCTGATATTATACTGCTGGCTTACCGAATTATTTATGTAGCTGGTTCAATGTTTATGTTTTTCCTACTGCTTCGTGTGTTAGTAAGCAAGTCTTAAATGAGTTTGTACTGCTAGCCTTATGCGATAACGTTAACACACTCTGGTTCTTGATGGGCCAAAGATTTTCATTTAAATTGAAAAAGGCTGTTTTCTGGATTTATTGAAGATGTGATTATAAGACGATTGATTATCAAGCTTTATTTGTGTTGTCGTTCTGAGTTTCACGGTTGCGTATTTCTTATATATCTTAAAGGGGTGTTACACTTTAAAGATAACTTGTTCATTTTATATGGTGTTACGAAGACTTGAAGAATCTAGCAATGTGTGATTTTTCTTTTGATGACTCAAATGGCACATTGGTATCATTAAAAGAGTTACTTTGTAGTGCTCAATATTCCTCTAGTTATAGATTCTTTCAAGAAGGTAATTTATGGTCTACATTAACTTCTTGGTCAGTATAAGTTTGGCGCACGTGGATAAACAAGGCATAAGGACTCAAGTTTGGTATTCAACTTCTCATCAAATCCGTTATACTCAGTTTTCTTCATCAGTAATCATACAAAAAGCCTAAGAACTGAAGGGATGTTCATGCACAGTTTCAGGGGAAGGTCATTACTACTGCTAGTCATTATTAATACTGCTAGTTTAAAATTTCTACTGCTTGAGTTCATTATTTGTGTTGAACTTCATGGGGGGTAATTTGAGTCAGTGGAAAGCTTGGATTAAAAGTTTTGATATATGATTTGAAGTTGTAAAGATCAAAGTTGCTTATATGTTCCCTATTGGATGAAGACAAAAAGGGGAAGATGATTATATGATTAGCAACTTATAGATCCTGTGGTGGCATGGAATGGAGATTGATAACTTAAGGGGAAGATCTTAAGTTAAGGGGAAGCAGTTTACAAAGGAAGATTGTTTCATTCAGGGAGATCCATGATCTCAACTTCAGGGGAAGTTCGTGCAAGAATTTGTTTGTTTTGTCATCATCAAATAGGGGAAGATTGTTGGGATTTACAGATTTGATGAGACAAAAGAATAAAAGAATGAAACAAGAAGGACTAATTCAGCATTATGGGATTCTAGAAGACTTGAAGTCAAACAGTAGTTATCTTCTCATTTAATGCAGTCAAACAACGATTAATGCTGATTGAAGATTAATTACAACTTGAAGATTAATGCTGATTTAGTTTCCTAATTATTTAGTCAACCATATTAAATACATTGACTAAGTATTTAATATAATTGTTGACTGGAATTAGCTTTCTTTGTAAGTCTTGATCTCTCCCTATATAAAGAGATCATAGACATAGGTTTAGTACATCCAGAAACATAGAGCTCTCCAATGAGAGTCGTCTAGCAAAGGGGTGTGTGTGTGCATCATAGATAGAAAACGTGTTGTTTGAGTGGGTTTACACGTCCCACAAAATAGTTAGTTTATTAGTTAGTAATCCCAAATTATAGTGTTTGGGGTAAAGGTGGAATGTTCAATAATAAAACCTTGTTTGATAATATTACTTTCTTATTATTCCGCTGCGTGATTCAATATTATCTATAAAACTGATCCTAGATGAGCTTAAAAGATTCTCAACATGTGGTATCAGAGCCTCGGGGCTCTTGATCTAGGATCACAAGGTTTGTTTTGATGTCGTGTTCATGAAGAGAAGAAGATAGAATTTTCTGTTTTTGGATTTATTGAAGATGTGATTACGAAGACGATTGATTATCACTTATTTGATGTTGTAGTTGAGTTTCACAGGTGCGTGTTCTTATCATATCTTAAAGTGGGTGTTACACTTTAAAGATAACTTGTTCGTTTTATATGGTGTTGACGAAGACTTGAAGAATCTAGCAATGTGTGATTTTTCTTATGATGCTCAATGCGCACATTGGCTATCACTTAAAGGAGTTACGTTGTAGTGCTCAGTGTCTCATCTAGTTGAGGATTCTTTCAAGAGGTTGCGGTCTACTTATACTTCTTGGTTCAGTATAAGTTTGGAGTCACGTGGATAAACAAGACATAAGACACAAGTTTGGGATATTCAACTTCTTCATCAAATTCGTTATACTCAGTTTTCTTCATCAGTAATCACTACAAAAAGCCTACAGAATTGAAGATGTTCATGCACAGTTTCAGGGGAAGGTCATTACTACTGCTAGTCATTATTAATACTGCTAGTTTAAAATTTCTACTGCTTGAGTTCATTATTTGTGTTGAACTTCATGGGGGGTAATTTGAGTCAGTGGAAAGCTTGGATTAAAAGTTTTGATATATGATTTGAAGTTGTAAAGATCAAAGTTGCTTATATGTTCCCTATTGGATGAAGACAAAAAGGGGAAGATGATTATATGATTAGCAACTTATAGATCCTGTGGTGGCATGGAATGGAGATTGATAACTTAAGGGGAAGATCTTAAGTTAAGGGGAAGCAGTTTACAAAGGAAGATTGTTTCATTCAGGGAGATCCATGATCTCAACTTCAGGGGAAGTTCGTGCAAGAATTTGTTTGTTTTGTCATCATCAAATAGGGGAAGATTGTTGGGATTTACAGATTTGATGAGACAAAAGAACAAAAGAATGAAACAAGAAGGACTAATTTAGCATTATGGGATTCTAGAAGACTTGAAGTCAAACAGTAGTTATCTTCTCATTTAATGCAGTCAAACAGCGATTAATGCTGATTGAAGATCTCATTCAATGCAGTCAAACAACGATTAATGCTGATTGAAGATTAATTACAACTTGAAGATTAATGCTGATTTAGTTTCCTAATTATTTAGTCAACCATATTAAATACATTGACTAAGTATTTAATATAATTGTTGACTGGAATTAGTTTTCTTTGTAAGTCTTGATCTCTCCCTATATAAAGAGATCATAGACATAGGTTTAGTGCATCCAGAAACATAGAGCTCTCCCAATGAGAGTCTAGTAAACGTGTGCGTGTGTGTACACAGTAGTTAGTTAGTAGTTCCAAAGTATAGATTTGGGTCAAGGTGAAAACGTATGATAATAAAACCTTGTTTGATAATATACTGTTCTTATTATTCCGTTGTGCATATTTATATTATCTGTAAAACATATCCTAGATGGGCTTAAAAGATCTCCACAAGTGGTATCAGAGCTTGTGTGGAAACTTTAAATAAGAAGAACTCAATTGTAAGATGGCAGAACAAGACATTCCTCCACCCACTATCACAGCAATGAAAATCCCTATCATCAGGAAGGGAGAATATGATATTTGGAGCATGAGAATGCGACAATATATCTGTCACACAGACCATAACCTATGGGATGTTATTGTCAATGGAGATCTAGAAGAAGAGCATGCACCAACTGGAGAAACATCTGCTCCTCCTGCTCCTAAGACTGCCAAACAACTGGTTGCTAAAAGGAATCAAGAAAGAGTTAAGAGCATCTTGCTTTTAGCAATACCTGATGAATACCTCCTCAAGTTTCACAATGTTGCAGATGCTAAATCACTCTGGGAAGCAATCAAATCAAGGTTTGGAGGTAATGAAGAATCCAAGAAGATGCAGAAAAATGTTCTAAAACATTAGTTTGAAAACTTTTCTACTGCATCAAATGAAAGTCTGGACAAGGCTTATGATAGGTTCCAAAAACTCATAAGTCAATTGGAGGTTCATGGTGCTCCAATATCAAAGGAAGATATCAACCAGAAGTTCCTAAGAAGTCTTCCTCCTTCATGGAGTCAAATTGCTCTAATTATGAGAAATACGCCAGACATTCATGAGATTGATATTGATGACCTCTACAACAACCTTAGGGTCTACGAAGATGAGATGAAAAGGTCTTCAAGTTCCACTTCTACTTCTCAGAACTTGGCATTTCTTTCCTCTGAGAACACTAGCAGTACTAATGAAGTTAGTACTGCCAGTGGAGATTTTGGGGTTAGTACTGCTGGAGGAATTAGTCAAGTTTCATCTACCCCATGTGCTCATGATGTAGCGTGCTCTTTCTTTGCACAACCAACAACCAGTCCTCAACTTGAAAATGAGGATTTTAGATGGCAGGTGGCTATGTTGACTGTTAGAGTGAGGAAATTCATTCAGAAGACAGGAAGGAACATGGATTTCAAAGAAAAATGACCTGTTTCACTTGATAAATCAAAAATTGAGTGCTACAACTGTCACAGAAAAGGGCACTTTGCTAGGGAATGCAGATCTGGAAGGAATCAAGGGAAAAGATCTTATGGTGACAATGGCAGGAGCAATGCACCAACAAATGAATCTTCATCACAGGCACTGGTGGCTCAAGATGGTCTAGGAGGCTATGACTAGAGTAATGATTTTGAAGTAGAACCAGTCAACTATGCTTTAATGGCAATCTCTTCTTCAAGCTCATCAAGTTCTTCTGACAATGAGGTACAAAAATGTTCTAAACAATGTCTTGAATCTTTTAAAACTCTTCAAAAGAATTATGATAGTGAAAGAGAAAAACATAGCAGAGCAAGACTAGAAATTCAGGGTTATGAGTTAGCCTTAGAGTCACTAGAATCGGAGTATGAATCAGATAGTGAAGATGAACATGTGTCTCTACCCACAAAAGAACAGGAAATACCTAGTTTTGCTTTTATTAATACTGATAAGCATGTAAAAACTCCTAGGCAAACTGTTATAGAACAAAACACATGTAGTCAGAGTCCTAAACCTGATAAAAAGGATTGTAGTGGTTTAATGTCTAAAAAACTGGGTTTGGGATTTGGGTATACCAAAAAGGCATGTTTTGTATGTGGAAGTTTTAGCCATCTTATTAGAGATTGTGATTTTCATGAGAAAAGGATGGCTAAACAAGCTGAATTAAACAATAGGATGAGTAAGGGGTCTAGTCAAAGGGAGATTAGGCCAGTATGGAACAATGTGCAAAGAATGAATCATCAAAACCAATTTGTTCCAAAAGCAGTACTAACTAGAACTGGAAAGATTCCAGTTAATATGTGTAGGAACTAGCGGTACTAACACAGTTAATACTGCTAGAACTAGCGGTACTAACACAGTTAATACTGCTAGACATAATTTTAACAGTCAGGCTGTACTAACTAATGCTGCTAGGAAAATTAGTACTGTTAAACCTTTTGTGAATAAAGTTAGACCAAAAACTATTTTTCATAAAACTCATTCACCATTTAGAAGGCCTTTTAATAACACAACAGCACTTAAAACCACTTTTACAAAGCAAAAAGTTAATACTGCTGGGGTTAATTCAGTTAGTGTTATTGGGCAAAATAGGGAAACTATTGTTAAGACCTCAGCAGGTTGTAATTGGAGAACCACAAGGCATTATTGGGAATTAGGAGTCTCTAAAAATACAATAGTGGATCAATGACAAGGACAAATGTATATTTTAGAGATCCACAAGGCAGACTCAAGTCAGCAATGGCTTGGGTCCCCAAGAGAAACTAATACTATTAGTTATATATAGTTAGTGCTGCCAGTACAAATGTTAGTACTGTCAGTTTATTAGTACTGTTAGTATAGAAGTTAATACTATTAGTTATACTCAAAACTGCTTAGTATAATTACTGTTGTGATTATTGCACAAAATGTTATGGATTCTGTTTTCTTTGTCTGTTGAACTAACTTTTTGCAGGTAAAGAAAAGTCTTAAATGAATCTGTTATGAAATCCCTAGTTTTTAGGGATGAAGATTGAGATAGGATTGCCAACGTTGAATGAAGTCTCAAGGAAATTAATGTTGTTGGTTCGTGATTGGGTGCAAGATTAGTATTGTTTGTGTACTTAATACTGCTAGCTTTAAAGATTAATGCTGCTAGTTTTATCCGATATTGGACAACACACATTTTGGTTCTTAGATGATTTAGACAAAACTAAATTACTTTCAGTTTGTTCTTAACTGAATTTATTATCAGCAAGTTTAAATGGAGATGAGAAGGTTTGTTAAGTGTTGGTTTAATCACCACACAACAAATGGTCATCAGTTCACCATGCTTAACAGGCATAAGAATTGGCTAGTCCATATGCAAACGCTTGTGGTAATGACTCTTAAATCGTTTTTGGTTACAATTTACCAAAAATTATAGGGTTTTAATCACCTTGCTTCATGATTAAGAGTTGGTAGTCCAGGATCAAATAGTTTCTTGGTAAAGACTACTCAAAATTTCTTGTTGATAGCTGATAGTTTGCTAAAAACTATATGGTTTATCAATGCACCATGTTATGGCAATGAAGCATTGGCTACGACTACTGGTAAAGGAATATCAAATCCGTTGATGGCTGGTAGTTTGCCAAAAACTACAAAACTAACTTAGTTCGATGTTGCTATGTAGCTGTGATGCAGAAGAGATGAGATGCAAATTCAAGATTAAAAGTGAAAGTATGATATGCTTACAATAAAAATCAAAAGGGAGATGATCATAAAGTTAAACGAATGCAGTCAAGAAGTGCTTGGATACAATCCTCAAAAGCTTAATCCGAAGAAACTTCAAGTTAACAAGTAAAGTTCAAGTTTAGGGGAGGATTGTTAGGAATTATGTAATCTAATTTTCTTACCATGGTTCTTGATTTGGAGAATACAAAGACCTCTCAACAAAGTGAGATTGCAAGCTTGAAAAGAAGAAGGTCAAGAACTCATAAAGTGTAAAAGTACTATACAAAGTTGGTGTTGACCGCAGAGTAAAAAGTCCTCGTGATAAGACAGCTTGGGTGTGATGCATCCAAACAGGGGAGGATAAATGATATTGTTGCTGATGAAGATATTTCCTTGATTCTTAAATTAATCATAAAACAACTTAAGATGTAAAGAAGTGTTTGGAAGCATCCTCCTGGAGATTAAGAAGCTTTTAATGAAGAAACTTGATGATTAATCCAGATGAATATCATGTTTAGGGGAGGATTGTTAGGAATTAAAAGTCTTCTTATGTGTTATATATTAATGCACTAGTCAATGATAACTAGAGAAGTTTCAACTAAAGAACATTAATGTTGATTGAAGACCATGTATGATGATGGATTGAACTGTATGTTGATTGAGACATTAATGATGATTGAGACTTTTGATTGAAAACATTAATGTTGAGTTATTATGTTGATGAAGAGTTACAACAAGATGGAAGAACACATTAATGCTAATAGTTAGTTACATGGTTTATTAGGAAATGCATTAATGTGTATTAATTATATTGAATGGTTTGACTAGGAATTATGGAAACCATTAATAGTATTGATGTAGAATAATATAGAAAGTATTAATAGTCTTTGTAACCTACGTGGGATCCTGAATATATAAAAAGAGGTGTAGAGGTTTAGAGAAAATACATCACTTACAATATCATTCCACACTCAACAACTTTCGTTATCATAGTTAGTAATCTTTAACTTAAAGCGTTAATAGAAATCAAAGTTTGTTTCAAATGTTCATTTAATACTATTGTGTAGATTCCGCTATCCATTAGTATTCATAGTCAGTGTTTCTCTAATTCAATTTGTATTTATACTAGTTGGCTATCATCCTTAGCAGGGTACATAGATTCTGTTCAATTTGGGACTCACAATTGGTATCAGTGCCTCATGGCTCTCAATATCTAGGATTGTTCAAGGGTTTTGTTGGTGTCGACTTTATGAAGAAAAGATGTGTCAAAGTTTTTGTTCTGGAAGGTTTTTAGTTTAAATGTTCCTAAAAGTTTCAAAGGATCGTATTTTGGATTATTTGTTTGAATTGGTTACGAAGAAGGTTGTTTATGACCTATTTGAAGTTGAAGTGGAATTATTTGGGTTTGTGTTTTATCATACCTTTTATGAGGAGGTAACTTGTTCGTACTTATAACGTTGTGACAAAGACTTGACGAATCTAGCAAAGGTGTGTGATTTTTCTTATGGTGCTCAATGCTCACATTTGCTATCACTTTAGATATGTATCTCATAGATAATGATTTTGTCAAGAGAATGTGATCTACTTATATTTTGGTCTTGGTATGAGTTTGACGTCGCGGGATTATATAAGATATAAGACACAAGTTTAGGCTGTTCTACTTGAGCATCAAGTTCGTTATACTTAATTTTCTTCATCAGTAATTATTATATAGAGCCTACAAAATTAAAGATTCAAGAAATGGTTAACATATGGGTTTCAGGGGAAGCTTAATGTTAAAATGTTTAACCATTTACTGCTTACATCGAGGTGAAGGTTTTTTTCTACTACTTAATCATTATTACTTATTGTAGTGTGAGTGTCTACTACTTCAAGTGTCATTTTTCTTATTGTGCTTAGTGTGGTAATTTGAGAGATAGAGGTTGGATTAGAAGTGTTAATATTGGTTCTGGTTGTGAAGATCGAAGTTGCATACTTTAGTCCCGATTTGATGTATTACAAAATGGGAAGAAGATTTGATGATTTGCAAATTGAAGATCCTTGTAGCTTAAGGGTGGAGTTTTCATTCATATATTAACTTCAAGAAGTTTCGTGCATATTTAGTTTTGTCTTTATCAACTAGGGGAAGATTGTGGGAATATATATTTGAGTGATAAGACAAAACACGGATGAACAAGATGGAAACAAAAAGGACCAAAGTCATCATTGTGGGATCTACAAGTGTGGAAGAAAATAAGATTTGAGTCAAAAAAGAGAAAGATGAAGAGATAAAGATTAGGTCAAACTGTTAATACTTTTAAATAGTTTCCATGTAAGCCTTGTCAATATTTGGTAAAAAAAGAGATAACAGATGAAGAGATTAAAGATTTGGTAAACTCATTATATCTTTTAAATAGTTTCCAGGTTAAAGCTTTGACTCCTTATGCTATAAAAGGAGGTCTAGGCATATTGTTTTAGTCATCCAAAAAAAACTATACGAGCTCTCTAATGAGAGGTCTAGTAACATGTGGTGTGGTCACAGTAGTTTAGTTAGTTAATGATTATTTAGCTAATAGTTAGTTAGTAGTTCCAATTGTTATAGATTTGGGTCAAGGTGAAAATGTATGATAATAAAACATTGTTTGATAATATAATGTTCTTATTATTCCGCTGTGCATATTTATATTATCTGTAAAACATATCCTAGATGGGCTTAAAAGATCTCCACAGGGTGAGTCATACTCACTGTGCCGGTTTGCCGGACAACAAACGTATACCATGTCGGACATAGGATGTTGCGGGTTAGAACATCATCACGGGCAATGTTGGCAATTTATATTGCAATTCATACATGTCGAGCTTCAGTGTCATGAGCTTAGGGAAACATAATCACATTTTATTATGTTTGCATCTGTTGCATTATCATAGGGAAATCTTGCGGTCCTATATTATATATTTTATAAACCTATGAATTCACTCAACAATATGTTGAAGTTTTAAGCAATGTTTTCTCAGGAGATCAGTAAGGTACAAGACAAGGGATACATTGGTGGTCGTTATTTTGGAAGTCATGCATTAAAGATTTGGTTGCATTACATTTTGGGAACATTTGTTATGGACTAGAATCTTATAACTTGTATTTTAAACTAGTGAAGCTTCGGGCTTTTTGTAACAAACACTTTGCTAAATCTAATGTATCGGTTTTTAACAATACTTTTGGGTCGGTTCTTATATATATTATATATATATATATATATATATATATATATATATATATAATTTATTTATATTCTATATATATCTTGTGTTATTGATCTATGAAGTACCACCTTCAGACCCATATTCCGATGCGATCCATTTTGGAGGTGTTACAGATTGGTATCAAGAGCCAAGGTTATAGAGAACCAGGTCAAATGTTTTTGCTGGACTATAACCGTTTTCAAACATTGCATTCATACAAAGGGATTTTCACGGGACATACATATATACATACACTAGTTGTTGCATTAGTGGTTAGACTAGATGCATTCATGATTGATATACATGTTATAATAAATGTATATTACTATAGAGTCTTATATTAAATACTTATATAAGCTACTTTTGATTTTCAGATATTGTCATGTCGGATTCAGAGGATTCCACAGTCACCTACACGACGGTATCCAGTCCATTTGGAGGTTTTTCAGACATCGGATCTCTTTTTTTTTGGGGAGTCGATGGACCACCTGTGATGCCAGATGATTCGTATGCATATGTGGTAGCCGCTTTTTAGGCCCCGCTATCTCCTGATTATGTGTCGGGTCCTGAGTACCCACCTTTACCAGAATTTGTTCTTGAGCCGGTATACTCGGAGTTTATGCCACCTGAGGATGATGTACTCCCAGCTGAGGAGCAGCCACTGCCTGCTACTGTCTCACCCGCTGTTGATTCACCAGACTATGTTCCTGAGTCCGATCATTGAGGAGGATCCGGAGGAGGATGATGATGAGGATCCTGAGGAGGATCTAGCTGATTATCCCACCGATAGAGATGATGATGAGGAGGAGGAGGAGCCCTCCAGAGACGAGGTTGATGATGAGGAGGAGGACGAGGACGATGAGGAGGAGGAGGAGCACCCAGCTCCAGCCGACTCTGTCCCCCCACCTGTATACCGTGTTATGGCTAGGATATCTCACTTCCTTCAGATACAGAGGTTGCCAGACTTCTTGCTATACCTACTCCACCTTCATCACCACTTTCCCTATGGTCATCACCACTACCTCAGATTCCCTCACCACTACTACCAGTATCATCACCACCACCTGTTAGTCCTACTTATCCATTGGGATATAGAGCTGCTATGATCCGGCTGAGAGCCGAGGCACCATTTACTTCCCATTCACTGCCATTACCACCACCCATCATACTCTCCCGCACCAGATCAAATGCACCTCCATCAGGGACACCACCTATCTTAACCTATTATCCCTTACCGACTTCATCACCATCTTGACGGTACCCTCTACTGACCATGCGTGTGGAAGGCTCGGAGGTTTGCTTACACCTGAAAGAGGTTATGTTTTGCTTTTGGTCTTAGGTACACGGTCGAAAAGAGCTCGTCTGCTCTTGCTACTAGACCGACTGGAGGTTTTAGGGCAGACTATGGTTTCTTTGCCACTTTAGATAGGGAGACTAGGCGAGATCTAGATAGAGGTTGGTTATGGGAGGTCATTGATGAGCGTCGGCCTCTAATACTTGACCACGGAGAGATGATGGTCATGCTCACACTGCTGTACTCAATGGAGGAGAGAGCTAGACTTTCCCGTGGCCTGGGGACGGTCTATGGATGCTAGTGACCTTGTACATTCTGAGGTTATGGCATTGCGTACTACAGGTGGTAGCACAACAGTCAGAGATTGTAGCCTTGCGAGTAGCAGACCGCACTCAGCAGGCACAGCTTGGGCAGGTGACAGCACTGCAGGGACAGTTGGGACCCGCTAGCAGTCAGCAATCCAGAGATACCAGGAGTGGCTTGTAGCAGTTCGGTAGATTTGTGTTAGTTTAGCTATATTGTATTAGCCTACTAAGCATTACGGGTTAACTCCCGGCTAGTAAGGATTTAGGTTGTTTATATTTCCTTTTGTAACCTAATCATAGTGATCATTTTGTAACCGAATCAGGTCATGTATGTTTCTAGATTATATATGCAATGGTGGTATTATGTCATGTCTGTAATCGAATTTATTATGAATGAATGTCGATTTAGTTACACCGTTATTAATTTCAATTCAGTTTATATGTCACTGTATGTTGTGATCTCATTTTACTTATTGTGTATATGTCATGTCATGGTTATGATTTTACGAAATATAACGGGTATTATATTTTCTTGTGATTAAAGAAAATGGCACCAAAAAGAACCACCAGAGCTAACCCCGCTGATACCCCCCCCCAACACGCCCACTACTTCTGTGACTAATGCCCAACTTAAGGCAATGATCGACCAAGGTGTTACTGATGCTTTGGCAGCACGTGATGCTGACCGAAACACGAATGGCGATGACAGCCATAATTCGGGAACAAGTGTTAAAAGAACGGAACGAGTTGCTAGAGAGAGCACTTACCCAGAACTTCATGAAGTGCCAACCTCTGAATTTCAAGGGCACGGAAGGAGTTGTCAAATCGATTCAATGGTTTGAGAAAACGGAAATTGTGTTCAGTATAAGCAATTGCTCAGTGGAGAACCAAATCAAGTTTTCCACTTGTACTCTTCTGGCAGGTGCACTAACGTGGTGAAACTCCCACGTTAGAACTGTTGGTCATGATGTTGCGTATGCAATGATTGGACTGACCTGAAAAAAGAAGATGTCCGACAGACTGCCCGAGGTCGAGATAAGAACTAGGCTGAGTTGTGGATTTGAAAGTGAAAGGTACCGACGTGATAGGGTACAACTAACGTTTTTAGGAACTGGCATTGCTGTGTGTTAGAATGTTTCCTGAAGAGTCTGACAAGATTGAGAGATATGTCGGTGGTTTGCCCGACATGATCCACGGAAGTGTAGTAGCATCAAAGCCTAAGATAATGCAAGATACGATTGAAATAGCAACTGAACTGATGGATAAGAAAATCTGTACTTTGATGAACGTCAGACAGAGAACAAGAGAAAGCAAGATGATAACCAGCAACAACAACAACAACCAAACAAGAGGCAGAACACTGGTCGGGCCTACACTGCAGGATCTGGTGAGAAGAAGCCATACAGGGGATCTAAACCCCTATACGCTAAATGCAACTATCACCACAATTGTCCATGTGCTCCCAAATGCCACAAGTGCAACCGAGTTGGCCATCTAGCTCGCGACTATAGGAGTACTGCCAATGCCAACACTGCTAACAACCAAAGGGGCACTGGGGAGGTCAGAAGCCTACTTGCTATGAATGTGGAGCCCAGGGACATTTCAAGAGGGATTGTCCAAAGCTAAAAACAACAACCATGGTAACCAAGGTGGAAATGGCAATGCTCCAGCGAAGGTGTATGCGGTAGGCTGTGGAGGGACAAACCCAGACTCCAACGTTGTGACGGGTATGTTCCTTCTAAACAACCGGGCTATGCTTCTATCTTATTTGATACTGGTGCCAATAGAAGCTTTGTGTCTACTACATTTAGCTCCCAAATTGATATCATACCAACTACCTTAGATTATTATTATGATGTTGAACTAGCCGACGGGAGAATAATTAGGTTAAATGCTATCATTCGGGGTTGTACATTAAATTTCTTAAGTCTCCCATTCAACATAGACTTAATGCCCGTAGAACTTGGTAGTCTTAATGTCATTATCAATATGGATTAGTTGGCAAAGTACCAAGCCGTCATTGTTTATGCTGAGAAAATCATTCATATTCCCTAGGGAAATGAAACGTTGATTGTTCGCGGTGACGAAAGTGACCAAGGAAATGAGGGATCGTTTGAACATCATCTTGTGCACTAAAACGCAAAAGTACATGCTAAAAGGATGTCATGTTATTTTGGCACATGTTACTATAAAGGAGACTGAATACAAGTCAGAGAAGAAGCGACTTGAGGATGTACCAATCGTTCGAAATTTTCCTAAAGTATTTCTTGAAGACTTGCCAAGTCTCCCTCCGACTCGACAAGGGAGTTTCGAATTGATTTAGTACCTGGTGTTGCACCTGTAGCACGGGCTCCCTATCGATTAGCGTCGTCCGAAATGAAAGAGTTGTCGGAGCAGCTGAAAGAACTTTTCGACAAAGGCTTCATAAGACCTAGTTCCTCACCCTGGGGAGCACCGATCTTGTTTGTCAAGAAGAAGGATGGATCATTTCAAATATGCATCGACTATCGGGAATTAAACAAGCTGACGGTGAAGAATCGTTATCCACTCCCAAGGATCGACGATTTATTTGATCAACTACAAGGATCCAGTGTTTATTCCAAGATAGACTTGCGAACTGGTTATCATTAACTTCGAGTACGAGAGGAAGATATTCCGAAGATGGCATTCCGAACTCGGTATGGTCATTATGAGTTCCAAGTTATGCCATTTGGCTTGACGAACGCATCGGCGGTATCTATGGATCTCATGAACCGCGTGTGCAAGCCATATTTGGATAAATTTATGATCGTCTGTATTTACGATATCCTCATCTACTCAAAGAATAAGAAGGAACACGAAGAGCACCTTAAGTTAATCTTAGAATTGCTTAAGAAAAAGGAATTGTATGCTAAGTTTTCTAAATGTGAATTCTGGATTCCCAAGGTATAATTTCTTGGTCACGTGATTGATAGTCAAGGAATTCACGTAGACCCTATCAAGATCGAATCCATTAAAGATTGGGTATCTCCTAAGACACCAACGGAGATTCATCAATTTTCAAGTCTTGCTGGGTATTACCGAAGATTCATTGAAGGATTTTCGAAGATTGCCAAATCAATGACCAAGCTTACTTAGAAGAAGGTCAATTTTGATTGGGGTAATGATAAGTGCTTAATTACACATATCTTTTACCTTCAAAAACGAGCTTAAATGACCAAAAACAGACAAAAACTGCC
>BQNB010102731.1:0-24180 GCA_026074375.1 Tanacetum coccineum | reverse complement strand
CTATTTTTTAGAAATTAAGGTTTGTGGATCTTGGTGTATCGGGTTATTGGTTTGCAGATTTTGATCTGCTAATTCTCTTGGCTAAGTGAATCAAGAGATTAGTCGATTTGGTTTTCGTTGCTTATTCTTGATAGCTCTGTAACACCTCTCTACTCTCTCTTTACTTTGTGTTCTTTAATTCTTGCATTAGATTACTAGAGGATAGGTAGAGACACTATTGTAGAGTTGATTGATTGGTGGGGTGTTGATTGTGTTGATTTATTATTATTTTATTATATTTGAGTCTTTTAGCCCTTAATCTGCCACCATAGAGTGGTGTGAAAGCCTGAGAACTTCCATTTTCTTTTATCTCTATTCATTGTTGTTTATTTATGGTAATCATGTCTGTTCATAGAGATATTGATAATGAATTTGTTAATGATTTTGTTGATGATCCAGTTACTTTGATAAGTAGACTGGATATTAGCAACCCATTGCATTTACATCCTAATAATTCTACTACATTAACTGTTGTGTCTATAAAACTAAAAGGAACTAAAAATTACCAAGTATGGTCTTGTGCTATGCTTTTGGCTTTAGAGGGAAAGAATAAAATTGGTTTTATAGATGGGTCTTGTAGAAGAGCTAATAATGATGAGGTTCTTGGAAAATAATGGGATAAGGTGAATGTTGTGGTTTTGGGTTGGATTTTAAACTCTATATCCGAGAAACTTTTCATGGGTTAATTTTTTTCAAAAAGGCTAAACATGTTTAGGAAGAATTAAAAGAGACTTATGATAAAGTGGATGGTTCTATCACTTTTAGTTTGCATCATAAAATTCATACTCTAAGACAAAATGGATCATCTATTGCTGATTATTATCATAGGTTGAATGCTCCGTGGAAACAATTTGATGCTATGATTGAGTTCCCTAGATGTACTTGTCATGCTACTGATGAATTTAAAAAGCATAATAAATTAATGAAACTAATGCAGTTCTTAATGGATCTTGATGATTCTTATATGCAAATAAAATTTTTTATTCTCTTTAGAGAAACATTTCCTGATGTTAGAAGTGCTTATGCTACCATTTCTAGTAAGGAATCTCGCAAAGTTGCTTCTGGTAGCATTGCTGGTTCCTTAGAGTAATCAGGCTTCTGCTTTTTCTTCTAATGTGCCTAATAGAGGGAATATTCAAAGGAATCAGACTTCTAATAATGGACCCAGACCTAATAACCTAAGTGCAGTTCTTCTCCATGGATATCTCTCGTGTCATCGTATTTCTTAACAGATCAACATACTAAACAGTATTCTCTTTATTCCTGCTTCCATACAGACAGACAAACAATAATCTCCTATGTCTACAGACAGTGCTACTGCTAACAACACAATTAACTAGTACATGCAATCTCGAAACACACAGCCTTGCGCTGTCTGGTAGCATTGCTGGCTCCACGAGATCACGGCAGACTCACTGACTGTCTCGAGATCACACGTATGACATCTGACGTAAAACAGTCAAGCTCGCGAACATACTTCCTCCGAAGGAGCAGTCACTAGCACAGCTGCACCTACATGCAATTGGATCCCACCTCGGCGCGCTAATTAAGAATGCACAATTATCGGAGCCAACAACAGTACGGAGTGAGTGTAGGTGGTCTATAGTCTGCTCAGTTAGTATTACACTCTCTCTCTTATGAATTTAGCTACTAGACACATGAGGTTACTATCACTCTCATATCTCAGTGTGAGGTGATCTTTGGTTGAAGAGGGTGGGGGTTTTTAGTATAATTTGGGCATAATCTGATTAAATCTTAGTGTGCGTTAATAATAGGATGGGGGGGTTTGAAATAGAATCTAGTTTATCAGATAGCAATTGTCTTACGTTTCTTTCTAATCAAGGATAATGCTCTTAAGGAAAGAATATACAGCAACATGGCAAGTACAATTGTTTTAATAATAACAGAGTTTTTAATGAAAACTTCAACAAATTTTTTTGTTCTAATACAAATTTTAAACCATAAATGATTTGTAATGGAAAATTTGTTGATTCAGAGGCAAATCAACATATGACTCACACTGATAAGGAATTAGGTAATGTTTATGATATTTTACATCTTAGAATATAGGTTGGTCATCCCAATGGGACTGAAGCCTTTATCTCTAAGATTGGAAATCTCAGACTATCTAATGGCTTAGTTTTGTATGATGTGTTGGTTATACCTGAATACTGTGTTACTCTTATGTCTGTTCATAAATTGGCTAAGGATAATACGATTTTTGTTGCCTTTGATGAGAGCATATTTTATTTTTTAAATCAGGATTTGAATATGAGAAATGTTCTAGGGATTGATAACTAATGTGAGGGATTATACTACTTTAATAATCAAGGTATTATGAATAATCTAAGTAGTCAAGTTACCAATGTTGTCTGTCTTAGCATGATTGGCACTGCTGGCTTGGTCACCCTGCATACCCTGTCTTAAATGTTTTAAAAACTTCATTACATTTTGATAATAAGAATCAAACTATTTTTTGTGAAATTTGTCAAAGAGCTAAGCAATCTAGGAAACCTTTTCCTTTAAGTGATCATACTTCAAAATTTTTGGGTGATCTTGTGCACTTAGACTTATGGGGACCTTATAAGGTTACTTAATCTGAGGGGTTCAAATATTTTTTGACTGTTGTGGATGATTACACAAGAGCTGTTTGGGTGTATTTGATTAAATCTAAAGATGAAGTTCTACATTTCATACTTGTTTTTTTATAACTTGATTGAAAATCAATTTAAAAGGAAAATTAAGATTTTTAGAAGTGATAATGGGACAGAGTTTGTCAATCAAACTATAAATAAGTTTTGTAATGATAAAGGAATAATTCACCAAACCTCTTGTACTTACACACCACAACAAAATAGTATTGCTGAGTGGAAACATACACATCTCCCAGATCCTTTCTGTTTCAGAGGGGAATTCCTTTAAAGTTGTGAATTAAATGTATTCTAACTGCTACCTATCTTATTAACAGACTCATTTCTTCTGTGCTAAATGAAAAATCTCCTTATTAGATGATTTATAAGAAACCTCCTACCCTCTCTCAATTAAGAGTGTTTGGTTGTTTGTGTTTAGCTACTATTGTCAATAATAATGTTAAGCTGGGTAGTAGGTTTGAAAAGTGTGTTAGGATAGGGTATTCTAATTTTAAAAAAGGTTATAGGTTATTTAGTATTGAATCTATTTTTCTTTTTAAGGATTCTGTCACTGAAAAGGCTGGTACTACTTCACATGTTTTTCAAGACTTAAATCATATAAAAAAAATTATGTTGAATACCCTGAGATACCTAATGATGATGAGAGAGTAGACCTTAGCCTGAATAGTGACCAAAGGTCGCATAGTGATAGTAGCCACTCTTCTGTGCTTGGTGGAGATGTGAACACTATTGATTTCCCAAATTATAATTCTAGGAATAATACAGTGATGACATCTTTGCTGTACAGGATGAGCAGGTTACCACACTTGAAGATAATATTTTTTCTGAGGGTAATATGGATCAAATTCCTACAACTTCTTCTCAGGGTACTCAAAATATAAGAAGATCTTTTAGAAAAATTATATTTCCTGGAAATTATAATGATTTTGTTGTGGATTCAAAGGTTAAATATGATCTTGAAAAATATGTTGGTTATTCAAAATTTAATTGAGAAAATTATTGTTTTGTTACTCAGTTAAATAAAAATTATAAGCCTAAAACTTTTTTTGAAGCTTTTAAATATTCTCACTGGAGTGATGCAAGGAATGATGAAATAGATTCTTTACTAAGGAATGATACTTGGGAAATTATTGATTCACCTAAGGATAGAAAGATTATAGGTAGTAAATGGAATTTTAAAATAAAGTATAAGTCTGGTGGTGAGATTGATAGATATAAGGCTAGGCTTGTTGCTCAAGGTTTTAATCAAAAAGAAGGGATTGATTATGAGGAAACCTTCTCTCCTGTTGTAAAATGGTTAATGTTAGATGTTTGTTGAATCTTGTTTTGTCTAGTTCATGGCATGTGTTTCAACTTGATGTGAATAATGCCTTCTTATATGGTGATCTTAATGAAACTGTGTATATGAAGCTTCCAGAAGGGTATTACCCTACTGGTGATAATAAAGTATGCAGACTTAAAAGGTTTTTATATGGTTTGAAACAAGCCCCTAGACAATGAAATTTAAAATTGACTTCTGCTCTTATTGAGAATGGTTTTAGTCAAAGTAAATTTGATTATTCTTTGTTTACTAAGTTTGATAAAGGTGTTTTTCTTGCTTTGCTTATTTATGTGGATGATATTATCATTACTGGTAACGGTGTTTCTGAGATCGATAAGTTTAAAGTGTTTCTTAAGTCTAAATTCATGATAAAAGACCTAGGGAAGCCTAAATATTTTCATGGGATTGAGGTTATTGATACTGATAAAGGTATCTTCCTTAACCAAAGAAAATATGTTCTTGATTTGTTATCTGAGTATGGTATGCTTGCATGCAAACCTGTTAAAACTCTTTTGATGACTAAAATTGCAATATCTAATGAGGCTTTCGATAAAGATCCTTTGCTTGATAACATTACTGATTATCAAAAGTTAATGGGCAAATTGATTTATTTGACTATGGCATTCGCTATTTTATACATACTTTTTACCATGAAAAACGACCCCAAATGACCAAAAAAACATAATAAATATTGCAAATATATGTTGTTTTTGTGTTTGTGTATGTGTAGGTACGAATATCAAGAAAAGAACAATAATAAAGACAAAACCGGACAAATCCGAGCACGAGATAAAAAAGAGCGCGAGAAGACGAGTCCAGCGGTGCCTTCGGATTTTATTGGGCCAGCCCGTAACCCACTTAATGGGCCGGACCAGCCCATGTTCTCTTAAAAAGCCCAAATGAGCCCAACAATTATTTGTAAAATTTGTATATTGGATGATCATGACGTCATTGGCATGTGAGGCAAATTAAATCAAATTCATGCACATGCCACTCCACTACAAGTTGAAGGCGCGAATAAGAATTTGACATATGGCATGCAAGTTGTTACTCAATTCATTTCACAAATACAAAATGATCCAACGAAAGTAGTAGCTGCGTCCGAATTAAGCTTTGTAAAAAGGCCACGTGTCACTTATCTAGCGGTGGATTTCATTTCTGTTGGATCACGATCCGTGTGAGCAAGTTTTATGGCCAATGATTGGCTACATCATTACCCAATGATTGGAAGCAAGTTACACATTTACCCCTTCTCACCCCATATAAATTAAAACGCCACCCCCTCATTTAAGGGAGTCAGTCTTTTTATTTTTTTAGTTTTAGCTTTAGGTTTTTAGCTAATTTTAGTTTTGTAATTGCTTATTTTTAATTTCCAGCTTATTGTACCTTGTTTATTTTCGCAAATTTAATGTGATGATGTATTAAATTGATTTGAAGTTCGTTGAATATCTCGGTTTAGTTTATTTCATGCTTAATCTCTCGTTTTCTTTTCCTTTTCATGTAGCTTTTTCTATAAGCTAAATTTTCGAGCTTATTTTTTATATCTCATTATTTTCAAAAGTTCTTAATCACTTAGAAATGACTCCTACAAGCCCTCAAAGCTTAATCGATTCATTTTCATTTGTTTTTTTAAGCACTTTTCGAATAATAAGATGTAATAAGCTTCGATCTAGCTTATTGATATGCTTAATTCGTTTTTGAGTTTTTAGGAGCTTATTTTTTCTGATTAGATTAATTTCTATATAGCTTATTTGGTCTAAATAAAGCTTACTTTGCTAGATCGAACTTTTGTTCGTTTACTTGCTTATTTGATTAGAAATTTAAGTTGTAGCTTATTTTAATCCTTCTCACTAGTTTTCGTTTGCTCATATAATTGGATGAAATGCTTATTTTTGAAAGTATGTTGGCTTATTGTTCGTTTTTAGAATATTAATTCGTTGGATTGATTAAACGTAGCTTAGTAAAGTATGTTAGTAGCTTGTTGCTTAATTTGTATTTCTTATTTTCAAATTGGCGTAGCTTATGATTTCGTCCATGCTTGTTAGATCTAATTTGTGTTGTTTGATATTTAGTAAAGAATTTTGATATTTAGCTTAATCGGTTTATCTAATTCTTAGTGCTCATTTTGAAGTTTTTCGTGAGGCTTATAATGATCATGGCTTAAACTTTTCAGTCTAGCTTATTGGGAATTGTGTGGTTCAATTAATTGACAATTTAAGCTTGTACATGTTAATTTACGATAGTTTTAAGCTGTGCGTTAGGTTTATAGAATTGAAATTGGGCCTTGTTTTGCTATTGGTCCACGTTAAGACTTGTAGGTTTCGTTTGTAGAATTTTTGAATGGGCCTCTTCATTTGGTTTGCTAGCTAATGGGCTCGTTAGATTTAATTTGAGTTATGTTTGAATTGTTTAAAATTCGTTGGGCCTATATAATAGAAACTGATTAGTAAAATTGCAAATTATTGAATTAATGTTACAACTGTTTAAATGTTTAATAAGCAAGAAATGGGAGAAAGATCCATACAACATAAGCGAAAAATTCACTAGTGGGTATGAAATCTTGCTCCAGGATGGGATGGGTGGGTAAAACATTAGGCACATCTACGGGGATGTCTTCCACCACATCAATGGTTGAATTTCCCGAATTGGGATAATCAACATAAAACGATTCGAACTCGGGAAGGGAAATAGAAGTATCGTCATCTACGGAGTCGACATCATCACTCTCAATACCTGGTGGTATTGATCCGTCATCAGCAAGAAACAAGTCAATCTCCTCCATAAGAGAATCATTATCCGCAACGGGGATATGAGATGGAGGGAGAGATTCGATAGCATTAGAATTGGCTTGAAGAGCTTCCGGAGGTCGAGGAGAAGAGTTATCGTAGAGCAAACTTTCCAAAAACAGAATATCACCTTCCGGGTCAAATTCAACTTCCTCAATTTCTGGTGGAATTGATTTAGGAAGGATGAGTTCACCGGCGAACTCATTGGAAAGAGAATCGATCTTAGGAGAAGAATCAATCGAAATGTCTCGATTTAGCACGGATTCTACAAGATCAGATTCAGCATCAAAAGAATCAATTCCCGGTGGAATTGAATGGATGCCTTCCAGCACCTCATCATTAATTCGATCTACCTTAGTCGAAGCAATTTCTTCATCAAGATCAAAGAGAGGATTAGAGAAAATGATAAAATTCTCTTTTGGAATGTCCTCCTCGGAAAATGACTCGTCACTTAAGGTAAAATCTTCATCGATATCGAAGAGAGGGTTGGAGAAAGTAAAATCATGATTCTTTGAAGAATCATCATATGGAGGCAAATCACACTCATCGTCGGAAAAATCCTCGAACTCAATTGGGGTTGGGACAAGGTTCTCGACACTAGACTTTATGAATTCGTCCGATTCCGTTGCCGGAATAGTGTCAAGATGCTCGTCCCCCAAACTTAGAGAGTTAACGGGCTCTTTGGTTGGTGATTCGGGTGTGATTGCAATGGTATAGTCCTCGTCATCATCATTATCACAGTAGACGAGAGGGCGATTCCAAGCCGGAGTATTGATGTACTCAGATAGCTCGTCACTTATGATTTTCACATCTTGAACAAGTTTGCTAAGCAATTCTTGCACTTCCTCGGATTGAGCGTGCTTAACTTCAAAAAAGTTGTCCCAAGCTTGCAATAGAACCTTAGGCGTTTTCCCAAAAGAGATACGATTAAACTTTTTGAGAAAGCTTTCAATCGATTTCATTAGGTCCTCTTGGGCTTGCAAAGCTTCCATGCTCATTGGTTGAGGAGGTTGATGATTGACGGAAAATTGCGGGGTTTGAAGTTGGTCAAAACCGAAAGAATGAGAGTTTTGACTCATCGGTTGACATTCAATAGTCGCATGAGGACCCCTACAATTTTCACAGCAAAGATTTTGCTGTTGAAGATTATGCAAATCTTGCGGGGAATTGAAATCAAGGCTGTAATCTGGCTCTGGATAGATAAACTGGCTTTGAGGTGTACAGCAGTGACAATATTGAGTATCGTTCCCGCAAAATTCACACAAGATTTGCTTAGAGTGTGTGGGGTGGTGAGAGAAACTTGGAGATTGATCAAAAGAGTACGGAGTTGAAAAATCGATTTGATTTCCATTTCCATAAGTACAACTAAGACAAACTCCATCAATGAGACGACAACCGCACTGTTGGCACGTGCATGAATAACAATAAGTGTTATCCGTCGGTTGTCCACACCCTACACATTCAAAACAGAGATAAGACTCCATCAGAATTAAACAAATAAGAGGGACAAGAAAAGAATTAAACGTTTAAGAGGAAAAAGAAGATTATTTTTTAGTTTTTCGAATTTATTAACAACATAATTCACAATTGGACAAAATCAGATAGGAGAACTTAAACCAAATAATCAGTCTTACTTCACGGTAGCTCTCACAATGAAAAACGCACAGGTGAGCGGAGGAGTAGGAATAGCGCGAAGCTTATTTCTCCTTTCGGGTCGTAGTTCCTAGGAACAACCCTCCTTATACCCACTTTATAGTTTGTTAATCAGAATGAGGTGAGCCGTATATCGTAAGTGACACAGAAGGCAAGTTTTAAATCTTTTGTTCGGGAACTTATTATGGATAATACTCCAGTTGAGAGTATTATTTTGATGGTGTTCTTGAACCAAATTATTTTTATTTCTATTTATGGACAATGTTTTTATATATATATATTTTATTTTATTTATTTATTTTTTTTTTAATTTTTTTTTTAATTTTTTTTATTTTTATAATAATTATACTAGTAAAAGAAAATGAAAAATATTTTTGTACTTTTTTTTATATTTAAAAATACACAACAAGGGTCAGAACCCACGCGAATTCAAGTAAACCGGAAGCAGTCTAGAGAAACTCCGGGTCGTTATGTCCCAACGAGGCTAAAATGGAAGATCGAGAGACGATTGATGATTGGCCTTTGAATGTAACAAGGAATGATTGGGAATTAAAACTGAAAGTAAATGCACATAAAATTTAAACAAAGAACATAAGCTGGAAATTGAATCAAAGCTAGCAAAGGCAAAACACTAAAAACTTTTACACTAAGGCACAAATAAGCTCTAATAAGCTTAAGACAGACAAATAAGCTAATCTAAATCTAAATAAGCAAATTAAGCATGCAGTTAAGCTAAATTAAACTAGAGAAACACAACAGTACTAACAACAGTACTAACAGTTTTAACTACCAGTACTAACTTGGAGTTAGTACTGCTAGGCTAAAGTTAGTACTGTTAGCTTAAGGTTAGTACTGCTAGGATAACAAGACTTAAAGAAATAATAAATAAGCAAACAAGCTAAAACAGAAGTTCAACTAACCTTAATAAGCACTTAGTAAAAGAAATAAGCAACTAGAATGAACCAAAATGACAAATAAGCTAGAAAACTAAAACTGATAAACTCTTAAAGTTATTTTAAAAAGGCAAATAAGTTCTACTGAAGACAGTACTAAAATAGGCTTAGTCTACTCTTAAAAAGCTAAACCAATCTTAAATAAGCATAAATAATAAGCTGATATGTTAAAATGAACTACCAGTATTAACAGTTAAAACTAACAGTACTAACTTGGAGTTAGTACTGGTAGTGTTAAGTTAGTACTGGTCCTAAAAGTAAACTACCAGTACTAACTTAGAGTTAGTACTGCTTGTTCAAAACAGCCTTTATCTTTTCCAAAAATCATTTTTATTTCAAACTAATTATCAATTAACAAAGTAAAATACTTATAAGCAAATTTTAATCAATAATAAGCACTTAAATAAGCATGAATTAGTCTAGCAGTATTAACTTAAAACCAACAGTTGTATTAAATAAACTAGCAGTTCTGCAATAGATAAGTAAAGTAAGAAAAAGAGAGACTTACTACACCCTTGCTCAAAACAGAGTCAAACAATGAATCTACAAGCTCTAGCTTGCATAGAACAAGCTAGTGAGAGTCCCAAATCCCATCCAAACCTGCTTATCATCCATAAATAAGCTGTGGTGTATTGAGAGTGATTTTTGTGTTTTCTTTTAAAACTACTTAACTTTTTATCTTACTTAATGACAACAGCTTATAATAAAGCTGTACTAAACTATAGCTTCTCGGAACACAAAAAAAAAACACAAACAATATAAGTAAGAGACTTAACACTTGAAATTGTAAATTGATTTGAAACTCAAATTGCATTAAAACTTGAAAGTTTTACAAAGCTGAAAGTAAAAGCTGTAAATGACTGAAATTTAAGCTAAATTATTCTAAGATTAACTAGTTAACTCCCTAAGATACCACAAAGGCTTACAAAAGGTCTTATTTATAGCCGAAGTCTTTTTCTTGCAGCTTGTGCTTCTTTGGAGAGATAAAACCAAGTGTGCTAGTTGTGTGAGGTAAATCTAAAGCAAATCTCAGCCTTTGATCTCTTTTGAGCTTCTTTGGAGACAATCTCAGCCATCGAAATGCTTTGGGAATGGAGAGGGATTGCCAACATGGACTTTATAAAGCTGGGGGGGGAAAGTAGGGTGGATGAAATGATTTGGTAGGATGTTGAGTGATTTTGCAGGAGAAGTATGGTGGCAAAAACAGGGTGCTGGCTGGTTTTGGTATTGGCGGGAAGAGCTTATACAAGTTGGGCTGTGGCAGAGAGAGGTTGAAGGTGATTAAGGGAATGTTTGGTTTTGTACACGAAAAGCCTCCTTCCAACATCGATCTCTTTTCATTCTCTTTTCCCCTTTTTCTATCTTTTATAAATAATATCCCAAATTTGCATAATCAGCCCCATGGTTATATAATAAAATAACTTAGGGTTTGGCATTTTTGACACCCCTAAAATTATATTTTTTCTTTGCTTTTACTTCTCGGAGTTGACTTGACTTTGATTTGGCTTTGTCTTCACCGCCTCGCAAGTTCCATCCCTGTCCTGTATTTGTGCTTTTTTACTATGCTCTATTTTCGACTATTTTGTGAGATAACCGTTCCTGCACAACACATTTACAAAACACCATATATTGAGACATTTTGAGATCGTTTGGTTATTTTAGCTCATTTTTTAAAGGTAAAAGGTATGTGTAATTAAAGTACAATACCAATCCACCCTATGGCATTTAGATTTAAACATATCCCTCTTTCAATCTCTTGCTTAAAAGTTCTAACATAACATGTAACTACACTTTAGTTTTAATATTCATTATTTTCTACAAAGAAACAAACACAAGATTTATTGAGGTAAATAACCTTAATTGGATTTCTTTCATAAAAGACATGAAAAGGTGCATTCTTTGAACACTCTTATTATAGATCATTACACATTGTCACTCTTAAAAGCATACTTCTAGAGTCCTAGATATCATTCCTCTTATACATACAACAACTTTCTTGCTCTCTCATTTAACCTTAGAATTCCACACATCTTGATTAGGATTATGCGAACCAAAATTAAAGCATGTTAGTTGAGTCATGTTAGGCCCTCTATGAAAAGATAATACAAATTTTATCTTTGCTACACTTCATTAGGCAAATATAGGAATTATATTTTGTCTAACATGAAAATAAGTACTGGAGAATCTATTGCACTAGAAATTCAATTTGACCTAACGGTTGAATTGCTTCCAAGAGTGAAGTTGGGTTCGTGGTATAACCCATAAAAATGGTCGTGTTTAGCCTGAATTGAGCACCACTAGTGATAGTCTCATATTCATTCTCTAATTTGATTAAATGGCTCTTCCTAAATATGCCTAATGATAGTCTACATCGATAGACTTTGTATCTCATTAGGAGTGCACACTAAGCAAGTAGAAATTAGGTTTCTCCTTAGTCAATCTTGACTACTTGCATCTCATATATATGCTTTGAAGTTTCAAGATGATAACGTGCTCCCATGAAATGTAATTATATGGTTTCATGTTTATCTTAATGCTCAACGTCTATTTGCTTAGCTATTGAATGCATGTCTGTAGTAAAAGCGTTTGCCTTTTACTAGCAATTTAGATAAAATATCTCTTAGTTTATCTTATAATGACATGCCACACTAAGTGCTAAATGGCTAACATGTTTACAATGATGAATGCATTAAAAAAAATTATCACATTTTGTATGCGTTATTTTACATGACTTATGTGTTAATTGAGTGCACCTATCTAAATGTTAGTTTTTAATGTAAGATGAACAATTATATTTAAAATGTCATATAGTCCTTACACATTAATATTTATGATTATTGTGTTGATGCATGCTAGATAAACTTGCAGGCTTATATCTATATATCTTATGCATCTCGGTAAAAATATTTTTCTCGTCACAGCTAAAATATTTTCCTTTGGGTCCGCGTCACAAATCTAAAAGTCAAAAGAGTCACAAATGGTATTTAAACTCTTAAGTCCTTCACTCGACTACACACCTTTGATCATCATCTTACTTTCTTCCGAATCATCCACTCTTTCGTCAAGAAAAGGTTAGATACAAATCTAACTCTCCTCCAAGTAGGTTTGACAACTTAAATATTTCATCTAAAATATTCAAGTATCTTTAACTTGCGATCACAAACGTTAAAGGTCATATATGAAAATCTCTATTCAAGCCTTTTAACAACATAAGTTAAAACGCTATCCTTTTCTCTTCGACGAAAACATTCTTTCTTTCGACGAAAACATTCTTTCTCTTCTATGAAACATTCTTTCTCTTCGAAGAAAACATTCTTTCTCTTTAAAGAAAACATTCTTTCTCTTTGACGAAAACACTCTTTATCTTTCGATCACACTAACAATAAAGAAGAAACACCAGACCACCTCCTTTTCCTTCTTACTCAAACCACGCTCTACAACCATAGAGATGGCTAATCTCTTTCCTCTACTATTTCCATTACCACCTTTAAGATAACCATATACCTCGTCATGAGATTGTTTTATGAACATTCACAATACTCGAGAAGACCACCATCCATCTTGACATTGTCAAGCTCGTCTCCTTCATCTTCGTTTGTTTTCTTCTTTATTATTATTATTATTATTATTTTCGTGTATTGAAACACCTAACGATACGTCAACATATTCCCATTCTTCGAATGGCCCTTCGGGACAATGTCCAAAAGGAAACATCTCCATTCGAATAGGTTGCGTCTGAAGATAACATCATCGACACTCTTTTTTTACCCCTCGACTGCAAATCGTTAAATTGTCTTTTTCTAGGTCTAGGAATGATGAAACACATTTCGTAAATCTTTCTCTTCTTTTCTACTAGTCTCGATTCTAGTCTATTCTCTATTATGCGCGTCGTGACAACTTAACTACTTCATCCGAAGTACTTTTCTGTATTTTTAAAATTAGCGAAATGCAAATGATAAAAATGCCACTAAGTCCCTTTCAATATTCCGTCAACCCCTAAACTCCTCTCCTATTGGCGGTCTGGTGGCCTCCAGATCTATTCTGGCGGCTCCCGAATATATATGGGACCGCCGGCAGCAGGCTTGAGATATCTGTCATTTCTTTTCAAATCATTAAACGAACACCCTCTCTCTCTTTTTCTACAAGCTGACGTCTACTTTACACCCAAATCTATGCCCAATATCTCTCTAAAGATCAATGGGTTATTCTCTTATCCCAATTCCCATAAGCATTGTTGCTTATGTTGTCAAGAGAATTTCATAATGAAATGCGTCTCATTCTCTAACACATTCCTTACAATCGATATACCTACAATCTATCATTACACAATAAATCCCCTCACATAAAAATCTTGCTCCTCGCATCTCATAAACGTCTTTTCTCACCTCAAATGGTCTTTTCACTTCTAAATGGTTCCTCTCTTTCTTAATAAGTCTCTCACTTTTTGATAGGTCCGTTCTAACTCTATAGTCTTTTTACTTTCGATGTATTTAGCCTTCTCACTTCTAAACGTTTCCTTTTATCACTTAATAATAAGTCTTATCTCACAACATTTCCTATCATTCTAAAACGTTATCTTCTCTTTTAATAGCTGTTTACTATTAAAATTCTCATATATATCTCCTAACTTTAATTATTTCATCCAAAATATTTAGAAATTTTTTTGCTAAATGCAAATGTCAACTCCTTCGCTAAACTTTTCCACTTTCTAAAAGTAAAGAACATAAACAAAGATATATTAAATCTTTAAGTGTTATTGAAGTTGACACATTGTTGAGTCCTCATCATTATTCCGTCCACCATGAAAGAACTACCACCTCATTTCATATACCCACCTTTGTTCGTCAACATTGATAACCAACAAAACACCAAACAAATCTTGAATTTCCCATCATCCACCTTTGTCTCGATAGGATCACATGCACATCATTGTTGGTGCAAATGATATATCAATCTTTTAGAATCAGCTTTTTCTACAACCAACCTCTCGTCAACACATTCCTTCTTTAGTCCTCGCTCATTCCTTTCCCACGTTTTCGCACTATGGAATCATTTCATTAACATTCAAAGCACATATCGTCTCCATCTCCACCTATTTATTTTCTTTTTATCTCTTTAATGTATATTTTGTCATATTTTGCCAAGACATTAAGTGTCATTCGTCTACCTTTAAAAAGTCATTATCATAATATTTTTGTGTTAATCAATAAACGAATCCCATTTTCGTTTGTTAAAAGTCAGTCTAATCTTTTTCCTTAAACATATTGTCATGAGTCTTTGTAATTAATACATTTAGATTGGTTGATTTTTTAAAAACACGATGCATGTGGTCTAGCTTCTTAACTTTCTTTTAAAAGTGCCTACTTTTAGAAACTAAACACCTTTAAATGCATGTCTAGTATATATATATATATATATATATATATATGTGTGTGTGTGTGTGTGTGTGTGTGTGTGTGTGTGCACTTGTCTACTAACTTTGTTTTGTAGCACACATCCATATCTTGATTCCTTGGTGCCCCAAACAAGGGAGAGCATACACCAAGGGAGAGCACTTGCAAGCGTTCTACTCATTTAAATTGCATCGAACTTCTTGAGCATCGATGGTAATTTATTTGATTCAGGATCCCAGAGTAAGTATACAAGGAATGTAATTATCATGGGGATGCAATGAGCAAGGGGAGCTTAGAGATATATGGGTAAATAACAAAGAGTTGGTTAAACCGTGATGATAGAAGACTTCACTAGGATGATGCAAGCTCACCTTTATAGGAAGATAGGATCAGGGATTGTCAAATAAAATGAAGGGTTCATTCGTACTCCAAATACTTCACCTCCTTTACTTCAAAATCACCCTCGACCTTAAGGTCCTCTTCTCATACCTTCAACTTATATACTTGAATTACCTACCTTCTTTTCAAGCTTCCTCTCATTTCTCATAACTTCGTCTAAATTATCTAAGAAACACAAAACCACCTCAATCTTATTTCTCATGTTGTCTTCTCATTCCTCCAACCAATATACTTGGATCACCTACCTTTTCCTCATTCCTTCAACCTATACACTTGAAGTACCTACCCTATTATCTTGCCTACTTCTCACCTCTCATGACCCTTTCTAAACTATCAAAGAAACACACAATCACCTTCACCATTATTTTTCATATCCTCTCCTCAAACCTATATACTCGGAGCACCTATCTTCTTCTCATTCCTCCAACATATATACCTGGAGCACATACCATCTTCTCATATCTTCTTCTTATATCCACGTAATACCTTTTTGCTTCGACAAAAGAGGGAGAAGAGAGTGTAAACGAGTAACTTTTAAACCTTACTATGGGTTATAGTTTACATAGTTTGTCATCATCAAAAAGGGGGAGATTGTTAGTACAAATATTATGATATTTAATCTATACAATCTCTTTATGTTCTGGTGATGACAAACATGTAACTTGTAATACGTAACATAAAATGCGCAAGTTACTCGTAATCACAAATTATCAATGCATACTCGCATCCACATCTCTCGACGTCTCAAGTCTACATCAACACGACATTTGTTTGCACCTGACGTAAATCATGTAAGGTATGTATAAACAACATTAAACTTGTAGGATGATCAAAGAAATAAGTTTTTGTCTTAAACTTTATATTTTTATAAATATAACAAAACTATTTCTCAAAATTATTTAGACAAATTATTTTTGAATTATAAAGAAATATTTTATTTGGTAATTATTTTAAATTTCAAAATCTGGTCATTTCCCCCTAAAACAAGTGTCACTTTCACCAGATTTTACCTTTACCACAAAAAGACAAAAACAGGAGCGTCTGTCAGGGCGGTCCCTTAAATAGGCCGGCGGCCCCCTTATATACCGGCGGCTCCCTAATATATCTAGGACCGCCGTTTCCTAACAGACTGTTTTTTAGCTCCTATAAATAGTAGGTCACCTCCAACTATTTTCATAACTCTTTTGCACGATTTTCTTTCAGTTCTTTCTCTCTCTAGATCTCACTAAATCTCTTTAAATCTTTGATCATGTTAACTGATTAATCTTGTTATTATTTTTTAAATGTGCTCAAATCTTCTATCCTTCCCTCCTTGAATGTTGATTTGTGTAGGGTGAGTCCCCTCCCCCCTCCCCCCCCCCTAAATGGCCCCCAAGAGAAGACACTTTCGTCATTGCCAAGATAACAAAGTTAATGTATTCTTGTTTAGTATCATTTGTAACAAATTGTTACATATAGACTAGTCCATTGTCTTTTCATTCCTTGTGTATGTGTGTAGATCCAGATATTGTATACATCCAAAAGTGTTTGTGTTGTGTCATTAGTATTTCAGGTCCTCAAAATACAAGTAAGTGGGTGATTGATTGTTCTAGCTAAGATTAGGGAACTCGACATCTAGCTTAGTGTCCCGGAAAATAATTTAAGCGGCTGGTTTATGTGTTAGGCCATAAAACACATGTTTGTAATGTGTTTGGGCCCTAAAAAACATAATACGGGTTTGGATTGTACCTGAAGAAGGGACTCGACATCTAGCTTAGTGTTGGAAAATAATGTAAAGCATTGTATAAGAGGGTTATTCTTCGCCGAAAGGGAGCTTGTAAGATTTAGTAAAGTAACTCTTACGTTGGATACTCGAGGAGTGGAGTAGGGCGAAAATAAGCTTATGACCGAACCACTATAAATCATCATGTCCGGTTTGCATTTTCTTTTACCTTTCGCTTTACTTATTTCTTTACATTTATTCTTTTACTTTAATACTTGCATTGTGATCATGATTGCATTTCATTATGTACAATCAAATTTTACTTATGGTTGTGTAAGAGTTCTTTGATAGTGAATATTGTGAGTGTGGTTGTATTTTTAGATTATGTATTAGTAATTGTAGATCTATAATCAACACTTCTCATATTATGTCAAGCTTGATTGGTGATTTGATACAAAAGATTTAAAGTTTTTAAATGGAAACGTATTCACCCACCCTCTACGGTTTCACAGATTAATTGGCCATTAATCTCTCATTAATTCCATGAATAGGTTTTGAGTAAATCCTCTATAAATAGGGATCACAATTGCATGGAAAAAACACACAAAAAACAAAAAACACATAGAAACATATTCTTGATATGTGCCTAGAACAAGAACAAACACTTGGTTTTATCCCAAGGAGGTATTCGTGATACCCAGGCATAGGGTCGAATAATCTTCTTTGGAAAGTGATTACACGACTTCAAGTGATATCTGGTAATCATCTTTGGAAATTAGCTAGGCTATTAATTTTCTTCACCTTGATCTGGGATACATAACAACCAATAATCTAAGAAGATTATTTTGTAATAATCAATGGATGTTGCTGCTATGAAACACATGGCTTCAAACTTTGCCAAGCTTGACAAGTTTGAAAGGGTTGACTTTAGAAGATGGCAGAAGAAGATGCACTTCTTGCTTTCTAGCATGAGTGTGGTGTATGGTTGACTCCTCCTTTCCCTGAAGATGTGGTGATGATGCAACCCAGTGGAACATAACAGAAAAAAGGGCTAAGTGGATAAGAGCTGACTATGTCTGTATAGGTTAATCCCAATGGTAATGTTTGATTCTTTATTTGATATTTATCAGAATGTTAAATCTTCCAAAGAACTATGGGATTCCTTAGAGGCCAAATATATGGCTGATGATGCATCAAGTAAGAAGTTCCTTGTTAGTAATTTCACCAATTACAAAATGATTAATTCAAGACCAGTTTATAGAACAATACAATGAAACTTCTGGTATACATGGAAGGTTTTCACAACATAAGTGAACATGAATGAGGGCCATTCAGGTACTTGTATCATTGACAAACTTCCTCCTTCTTGGAAAGATTTCAAGCACACCTTGAAACATCTCAAAGAGGAGTTAACTCTTGTTGAGTTGGGGAGTCATCTGCGCATTGAGGAGTCCCTCAGGATATAGGATAGTGACAAGCCAAAAGGCAACAATGTTATTGGTCCTTTAGTTGTCAATATGGTGGAGCATAACAACTCCTCCAGGTACAATGACAATAAGGGTAAACGTAAACATCATGATAACACAAGGGTTGATCCTAACAAAAAGTCCAAAGTGACTTGTTAGAAGTGTGGGAAACCTAAAGACTTAAAAGAAGATTGCAAAGATGTTAATGTTGGCAACAAAGCCAATGGTTCAGGCACAAAGGGTTCAGTGGATGGTTCATCCAACTTACTGAAAGGTCAGAATATGTTTAATAAATCTTTCCAGGTTTATTATGTTACATATGTATCTGAAGCTTACTTTGTGCAGGATGATGATGTTGCGTGATGGGTTGACTCAGGAGCAACAGTTCATGTGTGTAAAGATAGATGCTAGTTCAAGACCTATGAGTCGCTGAATGATGGATCTATTCTTCACATGGGGAATGAGTCAACAACCCTGGTGCATGAACGTGGTTGTGTAGATCTTAAGTTTAGTTCTGGAAAGATTGTTTCGTTGTTTAATGTTTTGCATGTTCCTAATATAAGGAAGAATTTGGTTTCTAGTAGTGTTTTGAATAATTGTGGTTATAAACAAGTGATTGAATCTAATAAATTTATTTTATCCAAACATGGTGTGATTATTGGTTTTGGTTATTTGAGTAATCAAATGTTTAGGCTTAATATTGTTAATGATAATATTGCTTCAGAATTTATGTCAACCTCTAAACTGAATGATTCAATCTTATGGCATGCTAGATTGAGCCATGTCCACTTTAAAAGGATGCAAGATATGTCTAAGGACGGGTTAATCGCGAGCTTTTAAACATGACACGAAAAGTAAAAGAATCTTGCATGCTGAACAAAATAACTAAGAAACCATTTCAAAATGTAAAACGTGAAACTGAAGTTTTAGAGCTGATCCACAGTGATTTATGTGATTTGCATGCTACTCTTTCACTAGGGAATAAAAATACTTTGTGACATTTATTGATGATGCTTCTAGGTTTTGTTATGTTCATTCAAAGGATGAAGCATTAGATAAATTCAAATTATTCAAAACTAAAGTTGAATTACAACAAGGGTCCCAAATCAAAATATTTGGACTGATAGGCGGATGTGAGTACAATGGATACTCTGTATTTTTTAGTCTGTTGGTAATCATCAATAATATGTGAATTACCTCCCATCAACTCCACAACAAAATGGAAATATCTAAAGGAAAAATAGAGGATAAAAGAAATGTTTAATTCCATGTTGCCCACTCAAGACTGATTCAAGGGTTTCTGAGTGAAGCTATGTTAACAAGCTTGCTATTTATTAATAAGGTTCCCAATAAAAGGAAGAAGATTACCCGTTATGAACTCTAGAATAAAAAGAAACCAAACCTAAACTACCTTAGGGTTTGGGGTTGTAGGGCAGTTGTAAGACTCCTTGATCAAAAGCTAAAAACTTTAGGTGAAAGAGGCATTGAATGCATCTTTGTTAGATATGCTGAGCATTTTAAGGTTTTTAGAATCTATGTCATTGAGCCTAATGATTTAGTTTCAATAACTCGAATTGAGTCAAGGATGTTTATCTTTGATGAAATAGAATTCTATTAGTCCCTAGACCAAGTCAGAGGTCCCTGGTAAATGAGGAACTGAGGAGTGACATTGGTTGTTTAGTTTGACATAAAGAGTCACCGGAAGAGGTTGTTAGCACCTGAACATAGAGGCTAAGAAAAAGCAAAAGGAATAGGACTTCAAAGGATTTTGGACTTAAATTTCAATTATATTTAATTGAAGGAACAAGGGATGAGGTCTCTGACTAACACTCCTATTGCTTTAATGTTGAGGATGACCCCAAAACATATAATGAAGCAATGAAGTCCCAGGGTGTTGCATTCTAGAAAGAAGCAATTAATGATGAGGTTTGCAACATGGCTTCAAACTTTGCCAAGCTTGACAAGTTTGAAAGGGTTTGACTTAGCGAGCAGAAGAAGATGCACTTTCTTGCTTTCCAGCATGAGTGTGGTGTATGTGTTGACTACTCCTATTCCTGAAGATGGTGGTGATGATGCAACCGTGGAACAAATCAGAAAAAAGGGCTAAGTGGTATAATGCTGACTATGTCTACAGGGGTTTAATCCTAAATGGTATGTCTGATTCTTTCTTTGATATTTACCAAAGTGTTGAATCTTCCAAAAAAACTATGAGATTCCTTAAAGGCCAAATATATAGCTGATGATGCATCAAGTAAGAAGTTCTTTGTTAGTAATTTCACCAATTACAAAATGATTTATTCAAGACCAGTTATGGAGCAATACAATGAACTTTGTGGTATACTTGGAAGGTTTACACAACATAAGATGAACATGGATGAGGCCATTCAAGTCTCTTGTATCATTGACAAACTCTCTCCTTCTTGGAAAGATTTCAAGCACACCTTGAAACATCTCAAGGAGGAGTTAAATCTTGTTAAGTTGGGCAGTCATCTGCGCATTGAGGGGTCCCTCAGGATGCAGGATAGTGACAAGCCAAAAGGAAACAATGTTGTTGGTCCTTCAGTTGTCAATATGGTGGAGCATAACAACTCCTCCAGGTACAATGACAACAAGGGTAAACGTAAACATCATGATAAAACAAGGGCTGATCCTAACAAAAAGTCCAAAGTGACTTGTTGGAAGTGTGGGAAACTTGGACACTTGAAAAAAGATTGAAAAGGTGTTAAAGTTGGCAACAAAGCCAATGGTTTAGGCACAAAGGGTTTGGTGGATGGTTCATCCAACTCACTGAAAGGTCAAAATATGTTTAATAAATCTTTCCAGGTTTATTATGTTACATTTGTATCTGAAGCTTACTTTGTGCAGGATGATGATGTTGCGTAGTGGGTTGACTCAGGAGCAACAGTTCATGTGTGTAAAGATAGATGTTGGTTCAAGACCTATGAGTCGCTGAATGATGGATCTATTCTTCACATGGGAAATGAGTCAACAGCCCGAGTGCATGGACGCAGTTGTGTATATTTTAGGTTTAGTTTCTGGAAAGATTCTTCATTGTTTTAATGGTTTTGCATGTTCCTAATATAAAGAAGAATTTGGTTTCTAGTAGTGTTTTGAATAATTGTGGTTATAAACAAATGATTGTATCTAATAAATTTATTTTTATCAAACATGGTGTGATTATTGTTTTGTTATATGAGTAATCATAATGTTTAGGCTTAATATTTTAATGATAATATTGCTTCAGAATTTAATCAACCTCTAAACAGAATGATCAATCTATGCATGCTAGATTGAGCCATGTCCACCTTTAAAAGCATGCAAGAATATGTCTAAGGATGGGGTAGAATCTCAGCTTTTTTTTTTTTTTTTTTGACATGGACAACTAAAAGTATAAGACTTGCATGCTGAACAAAATAACTAAGAAACCGTTTTTTATATTTTTTTTTTTTTTTTTTTTTTTCTATTTTACATTTCAAAATGTACAACGTGAAACTGAAGTTCTTAGAGCGGATCCACAGTGATTTATGTGATTTGCATGCTACTCTTTCACTAGGGAATAAAAATACTTTGTGACATTTATTGATGATGCTTCTAGGTTTTGTTATGTTCATTCAAAGGATGAAGCATTAGATAAATTCAAATTATTCAAAACTAAAGTTGAATTACAACAAGGGTCCCAAATCAAAAGATTTAGGACTGATAGGGGATGTGAGTACATGGATACTCTGTATTTTTAGTCTGTTGGTATTATCTATAAAACGATTACCCCCATACTCCACAACAAAATGGTATATCTGAAAGGAAAAATAAAGTGCTAAAAGAAATGGTTAATTCCATGTTGCCCTACTCAGGACTGATTCAAGGGTTCTGAGGTGAAGCTATGTCAACAGCTTGCTATTTATTAAATAAGGTTCCCAATAAAAGGAACAAGATTACCCGTTATGAACTCTAGAATAAAAAGAAACCAAACCTAAACTACCTTAGGGTCTGGGGTTGTAGGGTAGTTGTAAGACTCCTTGATCAAAAGCTAAAAACTTTGGGTGAAAGAGGCATTGAATTCATCTTTGTTAGATATGCTGAGCATTTCAAGGTTTTTAGAATCTATGTCATTGATCCTAATGATTTAGTTTCAATTAACTCAATAATTGAGTCAAGGGATGTTATCTTTGATGAGAATAGATTCTTATTAGTCCCTAGACCAAGTCAGAGGTCCCTGGTAAATGGAACTGAAGACATTGGTGGTTCAGTGGTCCCTGAAGAGATCAATGAAGATGTTATTGTTCAACAACCTAAACATGAGTTTAGAAAAAGAAAAAATAATAGGACTCCAAAGAACTTTAGACCTTAATTTCAATTATATCTAATTTAAGAAACAAAGGACGAGGTCTTTGACCAACGCTCCTATTGCTTTAATGTTGAGGATGACCACAATACATTTGATAAAGCAATGAAGTCCCATGATGTTGCTTTATGGAAAGAAGCAATTAATGATGAGATGTATTCCATCATGGGCAACAACACTTGGGTGTTGGCTGATCTACCTTTAGGTTGCAAACAACTTGGTTGCAAATGGATCTTTAAAAGAAAACTTAAGGTAGATGGAACTATTGAAAAGTTCACGGCTAGACTAGTCATTCAAGGCTTTAGACAAAAGTCAGGGATAAACTACTTTGATACTTATGCTCTAGTGGCACGCATCAGTATCATAAGATTACTAATTGCTTTGAAATTAATTCACAATCCGATTATTCATCACATGGATGTGAAAACAACATTCTTAAATGGTGAATTTGATGAGGAGGTTTATATAAACCAACCACGAGGCTTCATCATGCCTGGCAATGAAGACAAGGTGTGTAAACTGATTAAGTCTTTATATGGACTAAAGCAAATACCTAAGCAATGGCATCAAAAGTTTGATGAAGTGGTTTTGTCTAATGGTTATTTACTTAACCAAGCTGACAAATATGTATATAGCAAATTTGATAAATCTAATAAAGGAGTCATCATTTGTCTATATGTTGATTATATGTTGATCTTTGGCACTGACCAAGTTCAGGTTGAACTGACAAAGGAATTATTGTCATCAAGGTTCTCGATGAAGGACAAGGAGGAAGATGATGTTATCCTTGGTATAAGGATTAAACATGAAAGTACTGGAATAGCAATTTCTTAGTCTCATTATATTGCAAAGGTACTAAATAAATTCAATTACTTTGATTGTACTCCAGTGAGTACTCCTATGGATACAAGTGAGAAGCTGATGCCCAATAATGGTCAGACTATATCTCAACTTGAGTATTCTAAGGTGATTGGTTGTCTGATGTATGCCATGACTTATACTAGGTCTGATATTGCTTTTGCGGTGGGTAAACTGAGTAGGTACACTAATAACTTAGTACTCATCATTGGCAAGCAATTCAGAGGGTACTAAAGTATTTGAAGGGACTATATATTATAGTCTAAAATATACTAGCTATCCTTCAGTCTTAGAAGGATACACTTATGCAAGTTGGATCAGCAATATTGAAGATAATTCGTCTACCAGTGCCTGGGTATTCCTGCTTGATAGAGGTGTAATTTCTTGGGCATCCAAGAAGCAAACTTGCATTACCAGCTCAACAATGAAATATAAATACGTGGCTTTAGCAGCAGCTGGTAAGGAAGCTGAATGGTTGAGAAACTTGATCTTTGAGATTCCATTATGGTCAAAACCTATAACATCTATTTCTATATGTTGTGATAGTGTTGCTACATTGGCAAAGGCTTATAGCCAAATGTACAATGGGAAGTCTAGACACTTAGGTGTCAGGCATA
>BQNB010102730.1:4813-24180 GCA_026074375.1 Tanacetum coccineum | reverse complement strand
TACCTGATGAAACTTTCAAATGATGACGAAAGTTAAGTCGAGCAAATCTGCTTGCCAAAGGTATATTGTTTTGGGTAAAAGGTTTATACCCGATGAAATGCTCAAATGATGACGAAAGTTATGTCGAGCAAATTTGCTCGCCAAAGGTATCTTGTTTGGGGTAAAAGGTTTATAGCCGATGAATTGCTTAAATGATGACGAAAGTTATGTCGGGCAAATCAGTTCGCCAAAGGTATCTTGTTTTGGGTAAAGGGTTTATAACTGATGAAATGCTAAAATGATGACGAAAGTTATGTCGAGCAAATCTGCTCGCCAAAGGTATCTTGTTTTGGGTAAAGGGTTTAAACTCGATGAAATGCTCAAATGATGACGAAAGTTAAGTCGAGCAAATCTTCTCGCCAAAGGTATCTTGTTTTGGGTAAAGGGTTTATACCCGATGAAATGCTTAAATTATGATGAAAGTTATGTCAAACAAATTTTCTCGCCAAAGGTATCTTGTTTAGGGTAAAGGGTTTATACCCGATGAAGTGCTAAATCGATGACGAAAGTTATGTCAAACAAATCTTCTCGCCAAAGGTATTTTGTTTTGGGTAAAGGGTTTATACCCGATCAAATACGCAAATGATGACGAAAGTTATGTCGAGCAAATCTGCTAGCCAAAGGTATCTTGATTTGGGTAAAGGGTTTATACCCGATGAAATGCTCAAATGATGACGAAAGTTATGTCGAGCAAATTCGCTCGCCAAAGGTTTCTTGTTTTGGGTAAAGGGTTTATACTCGATGAAATGCTCAAATAATGACGAATGTTATGTCAAGCAAATCTACTCACCAAAGGTATCTTGTTTTAGGTAAAGGGTTTATACCCTATGAAATGCTCAAATTATGATGAATGTTATGTCGAGCAAATTTGCTCGCCAAAGTAATCTTGTTTTGGCTAAAGGGTTTATACCCGATGAAATGCTTAAATGATGACAAAAGTTATGTCGAGCAAATCTTCTCGCCAAAGGTATCTTGTTTTGAGTAGAGGGTTTATACTCGATGAAATGCTCATATAATTACGAAAGTTATGTCGAGCAAATCTGCTCGCCAAAGGTATCTTGTTTTGGGTAAAGGGTTTATACCCAATGAAAAGCTCAAATGATGATGAAAGTTATGTCGAGCAAATCTACTCGCCAAACTTGTTTTGGGTAAAGGGTTTATACCCAATGAAATGCTCAAATGATGATGAAAGTTATGTCGAGCAATTCTTCTCGCCAAAGGTATCTTGTTTTGGGTAAAGCGTTTATACCCGATGAAATGCTCAAATGATGCTAAAAGTTATGTCGAGCAAATTTGCTCGCCAAAGGTATCTTGTTTTGGGTAAAAGGTTTATACCGAATGAAATGCTCAAATGATGACAAAAATTATCTCAAGCAAATCTGCTATCCAAAGGTATCTTGTTTTAGGTAAAGTGTTTATACCCAATGAAATGCTCAAATGATGACGAACGTTATGTAGAGCAAATCTGCTTGCCAAAGGTATCTTGTTTTAGGTAAAGGGTTTATACCGGATGAAATGCTCAAATGATGACGAAATTATGTCGAGCAAATCTGCTCTCCAAAGGTATCTTGTTTTGGGTAAAGGGTTTATAGCCGATGCAATGCTCAAATAATGACGGAAGTTATGTCGAACAAATCTGCTCGCCAAAGGTATCTTGTTTTGGGTAAAGGATTTATACCCGATGAAATGCTACAATGATGACGAAAGTTATGTCGAGCAAATATGCTCACCAAAGGTATCTTGTTTTTGTTAAAGGGTTTTTACCTGATGAAATGCTTAAATGATGACGAAAGTTATGTTGAGCAAATCTACTCGCCAAAGGTATCTTATTTTGGGTAAAGGGTTTGTACCCGATGAAATGGTCTATAATAACAAAAGTTATCTTTAACAAATATGTTCGCCAAAGGTATCTTGTTTTGGGTAAAGGGTTTATACCCTATGAAATGCTCAAATTATGACGAATGTTATGTTGAGCAAATCTGCTCGATAAAGGTATCTTGTTTTGGGTAAAAGGTTTATACCCGATGAAATTCTCAAATGACGACGAAACTTAAGTCGGGTAAATCTGCCAAAGGTATCATGTTTTAGGTAAAGGTTTTATACCCAATGAAATGCTCAAATGATGATGAATGTTATGTCGAGCAAATCTGCTCGCCAAAGGAATCTTGTTTTGGGTAAAGGGTTTATACCCGATGAAATGCTCAAATGATGACGAAAGTTATGTCGGGCAAATCTTCTCGCCAAAGGTATCCTGTTTTGAGTAGAGGATTTATACTCGATGAAATGCTTATATGATGACGAAAATTATGTCGAGCAAATCTGCTCGCCAAAGTTATCTTTTTTAGGTAAAGGGTTTATACCCGATGAAATGCTCAAATGATGACGAAAGTTCTGTCGAGCAAATCTGCTAGCCAAATGTATCTTGTGTTCGGTAAAGGGTTTATAACCGATAAAATGCTCAAATGATGATGAAAGTTATGTCGAGCAAATCTACTCGCCAAAGGTATCTTGTTTTGGGTAAAGGGTTTATACCAAATGAAATGCTCAAATGATGATGAAAGTTATGTCGAGCAAATCTTCTCGCCAAAGGTATCTTGTTTTGGGTAAAGGGTTTATACCCGATGAAATGCTCAAATGATGACGAAAGTTATGTCGAGCAAATTTGCTCGCCAAAGGTATCTTGTTTTTTGGGTAAAGGGTTTATACTCGATGAAATGGTCAAATGATTACGAAAGTTATGTCAAGCAAATCTGCTCCCCAAAGGTATCTTCTTTTGGTTAAAGGGTTTATACCCGATGAAATGCTCAAATGATGACGAAAGTTATGTTGAGCAAATCTGCTCGCCAAAGGTATCTTGTTTTGGGTAAAAGGTTTATACCCGATGAAATGCTCAAATGATGACGAAACTTTTGTTGGGCAAATTTGCTCGCGAAAGGTATCTTGTTTTGGGTAAAAGGTTTATACCCGATTAAATGCTCAAATGATGACGAAAGTTATGTCGAGCAAATCTGTTAGCCAAAGGTATCTTGTTATGGTAAAGGGTTTATACCCGATTAAATGCTCAAAGGATGATGAAAGTTATGTTCCGCAAATCTGCTCGCCAAAGGTATCTTGTTTTGGGTAAAGGGTTTATACCCGATGAAATGCTCAAATGATGACGAAAGTTATGTCGAGCAAATATTCTCACCAAAGGTATCTTGTCTTGGGTAAAGGGTTTATACCCGATGAAATGCTCAAATGATGACGAATGTTATGTTGAGCAAATCTGCTCGACAAATGTATCTTGTTTTGGGTAAAAGGTTTATACCCGATGAAATTCTCAAATGACGACGAAAGTTATGTCGAACAAATCTTCGCCAAAGGTATCTTGTTTTTTTTGCTTAAAGGTAAATGTTATACGCAAGGAATAAAAGAGTTAATACAAGATAAGCACAAAGAAAAGCTGAATAGGACACATCCCTAAACAACAAACTTTGGCTAAAGGTATCTTGATTTGGGTAAAGTGATTATACGCGATGAAATGCTCAAATGATGACGAAAGTTCTGTCGAGCAAATCTGCTAGCCAAATTTGTCTCTATGTGTTGGGTAAAGGGTTTTATAACCGATAAATAGCTTAATGATGATGTAAGTTAATGTTTTTGAGCAAATCTGCTCGCCAAAGGTATCTTGTTTTGGGTAAAGGGTTTATACCCAATGAAATGCTCAAATGATGATGAAAGTTATGTCGAGCAAATCTTCTCGCCAAAGGTAACTTATTTTGGGTAAAGGGATTATACCCGATGAAATGCTCAAATAATGACGAAAGTTATGTGAGTAAATCCTTCTCGCCCAAAAGGTCTCTTGTTTTGAGTAGAGTGGTTTATACTCGATGAAATGCTAAATGATGACGAAAGTTATGTCGAGCAAATCTGCTAGCCAAAGGTATCTTGTTTTGGTAAAGGGTTTATACCCGATGAAATGCTCAAATGATGATGAATGTTATGTCGAGCAAATCTGCTCGCCAAAGGAATCTTGTTTTACCTGATGAAATGCTCAAATGATGACGAAAGTTATGTCGAGCAAATTTGCTCGCCAAAGGTATCTTGTTTTGAGTTAGGGAGGGGGGGGGGGGAGGGGGGGTTTATTACTCGATGAAATGCTCAAATGATGACGAAAGTTATGTCGAGCAAATCTGCTAGCCAAAGGTATCTTGTTTTGGGTAAAGGTTTATACCCGATGAAATGCTCAAATGATGATGAAAGTTATGTACAGCACTCAGCTCTCCTTTTGCTAGCCAAGGTATCTTGTTTTGGGTAAAGGGTTTATACGATGAAATGCTCAAATGATGATGAAAGTTATGTCGAGCAAATCTGCTCGCCAAAGGTATCTTGTTTTGGGTAAAGGGTTTATACCCGATGAAATGCTCAAATGATGACGAAAGTTATGTCGAGCAAATCTGCTAGCCAAATGTATCTTGTTTTGTTAACTGGGTCTTTCATACCGATGAAATGCTTCCAAAATAACTGATCGATTCGCTTATGTCGAGCAAATCTGATCGCCAAAGGTATCTTGTTTTGGGTAAAGGGTTTATAACCGATGAAATGCTCAAATGATGATGAAAGTTATGCCGAGCAAATCTTCTCGCCAAAGGTATCTTGTTTTGGGTAAAGGGTTTATACCCGATGAAATGCTCAAATGATGACGAAAGTTATGTCGAGCAAATCTGCTAGCCAAAGGTATCTTGTTTTGGTAAAGGTTTATACCCGATGAAATGCTCAAATGATGATGAATGTTATGTCGAGCAAATCTGCTCGCCAAAGGAATCTAGTTTTGGGTAAAGGGTTTATTACCCGATGATATGCTAACCTAAACCTTAAACCCTAAACCCTAAACCCTAAACCCTAAACCATATCTTGTTTTGGGTAATGTGTTTATACCCAATGAAATGCTCAAATGATGATGAAAGTTATGTCGAGCAAATTTGCTCGCCAAGGTATCTTGATTTTTGGGTAAAGGGTTTATACTCGATGAAATGCTCAAATGATTATGAATGTTATGTCAAGCAAATATGCTCGCCAAAGGTATCTTCTTTTGGTTAAAGGGTTTATACCCGATGAAACACTCAAATGATGACGAAAGTTATGTCGAGCAAATCTGCTCGCCAAAGGTATCTTGTTTTGGGTAAAAGGTTTATACCCGATGAAATGCTCAAATGATGACGAAACTTATGTCGGGCAAATTTGCTCGCGAAAGGTATCTTGTTTTGGGTAAAAGGTTTATACCCGATTAAATGCTCAAATGATGACGAAAGTTATGTCAAGCAAATCTGCTCGCCAAAGGTATCTTGTTTTGGTAAAGGGTTTATACGAAACCGATGAAATGCTCAAATGATGACGAAAGTTATGTCGAGCAAATCTGTTAGCCAAAGGTATCTTGTTATGGTAAAGGGTTTATACCCGATGAAATGCTCAAAGGATGATGAAAGTTATGTTCCGCAAATCTGCTCGCCAAAGGTATCTTGTTTTGGGTAAAGGGTTTATACCCTATGAAATGCTCAAATGATGACGAAAGTTATGTCGAGCAAATCTTCTCGCCAAAGGTATCTTGTTTTGGGTAAAGGGTTTATACCCGATGAAATGCTCAAATGATAACGAAAGTGATGTCGAGCGAATCAGCTCGCCAAAGGTATCTTGTTTTGGGTAAAGAGTTTATACCTGATAAATAAGCCATATGATAAGCTTATACTCGAAAAGTAAGAGAAGAAAAGAAGAAGAAGATAAGCCGAATGATATGCACTATCAGACACCAATCCTTATTTCATTAAGCTAAAGAGATCTTTTACAATAAGCCAAATAAGCTAGAAACAGCTTTTACAATATTTGAAAATAAGCTAAAACTAGAATAAGCTAAAACTAAATAAAACTACACTAATAAAATTGAGAGTAAACTACCAAATTCTAACACACGAAAATGAAATCTGCGTGCTCATTAAATAGCCAAAGTAGAGTTTAGGGCACTTTCGTCCTTTCATTGAGCCATCCAATCACAGCCAAGAAAACAAGGGCATTTTAGTCTTTTCTACAATGGATGATTGCTTCATTATTAAGCCAATCATTGCCTCGAGAAACTTCCTAGTACTGACCATGTGCTGCCAGCGAATTTTCAATAAGATCCACCAATGAGAGAGGGGGCATGTGGCCTTCCATTGCTTTTACTCAACACATCCTATTAACCGCTTTCAATTGATACTGGTTTGGGAAATAAAGGAGCTGACACGCGCTGGATGCTGGTTGGGAGAAAAACAATTAGTGGGTGCGAGTGGGCCTGCTCACGCGCCCATTTAAATTATTTTTAGCGTGTGAGACTCAAACGCTGGTTTCCTTCACAGCAAATGGAACAACATTTTGATACTAAATTTCTTTCTTGGGCCGAGTTTTGCATGTTAGGCCAACCTTAATTCATCAATTAAACTTGGGCTGAACTTTTAGTTCCAAATGGGCTGAGTTCGCTTGGGCTGGACTCATGCATGGTTAACAAATCTTGGACTAATAATAATTATGGGTCGCTTTGACCCATATAAATAGAGTTGGGCTGGCCCGATAAGAGATGAAGGCACCGTCGGAGTCGTAATCTTGTGCTCTTTCCAATGGAATGCTCGGGGAATTTTTATGACTTCGCCTTGATCTCGAATAATAAGTAAACTTGATCGAAACGAACTCGAAAATTCCCGTTTTTGCTTTGTTTTCAACCCTTAGTACCTGCAAGACATAAAAACACATTACAAACATATTTGCAATATAATTTTCCATATTTTAGTATTTTTAGTCCGTTTTATAGTGTTTTTCGGGATATAAATTATGTGTGTTTAAGCACACATCAAATTCCCCCATGCTAGGCTATTGCTGGTCCCACACGCAATGTTTATAAACATGCCCGAAAAGAAATAATTTAACCCTCCCTAACTTATGACCCCTCACAATCAAACAAGAACAGAAAAGGTCCATTAAGAAGGTTCAAAAATCATTCATTTCGAATGCGCCCCTGTTTTAACCACTTTATTCAATAATAGATAAAAATTTAGATAAAAATTAAATAAAATTATTGAAAAGGCTTTAAGAACGGGAGTTCGTCATCCTTGATTTTCACAATCCCCAAACCAAGCTTAAAACGAAATCACAGTTAAATATAAGATTAGATGCTAACACTACTCATAAATGCTAATTGTGTAAACGCATCTACTTTTCGCTCCCTTATTCCTAATTCCTCTACAGATTTTATTCGGAAAATATAATGTGAAACGAGATCACTTATTTAAATATATTAAGGTCTTAATGTTATAAAGGTGACCGGTTTAAACCACAATTAGTTTGAAATCCTTTCCTAAAGAGATGATATGCTGAGAATAAGATTTACATTAAGGTTCTAATTTCGCATGATTTATGGGTTATCCTTTTTATTTCATCCGAAACAACTCAACTACGAGTCCAGAGACGGAGGCTTTATTTAGATAACCTCAGAGTCGAAATTTGGCTTTATTATTATTATTATTATTGCAACATTATTAGCCCTCGGTCCTTTAAACAACTGACACATCGGGCGTCCTAACCGACCGAGCCAGTAGTCTTATTTTGACTTCGGGTATTCCCTCGACCTTTTTGAAGACTAACACATCAGGCGTCCTAACCGACAACCGGTTTAAACCACAATTAGTTTGAAATCCTTTCCTAAAGAGATGATATGCTGAGAATAAGATTTACATTAAGGTTCTAATTTTGCATGATTTATGGGTTATCCTTTTTATTTCATCCGAAACAACTCAACTACGAGTCCAGAGACGGAGGCTTTATTTAGATAACCTCAGAGTCGAAATTTGGCTTTATTATTATTATTATTATTATTATTATTATTATATATATATTTTTAGCCAAATTTCAAGTCCTATGGTCTTTTAACTACCTAGACAACGGGAGCGAGCCGTCAGAAATCGGTAGCCTATTTCCCCACAACACTGACAAAACCTCGATGTGTACCTTAGTTTCACCAGAAAGAATCTCTACGAAGGGATCCAAACTAAGAATCGCAAAAATCAAATCAACTTTATTTATTGAAAATTATTATTTTTATAGTTTTTAAGATGATGGGAGCAAAAAGCCACAATTAACCTCTATGAGCTCTAAAGAGATCCAACTACTCCACGCTTAGCATCTAACTTATATTTAACTCTATCATTTTTTGTTCTTTGCAAAATTTTAAAGTTTAGCAAACGCTTAGTCTCGAAAGCTAAGGGGAAAGCTAGAGTGAAAAACTCGGTCAAGTCAAAAATCTCCCTAGTTCAAGCCTACGGGCCTACTTATTTATTAAACATTTTTATCAGTTTTTTTTAATAATAAAATAAAGCAAAAATTTGGTTAAAACGGGGTTGCGTGGGGCACAGATAGGCACAGGTATAATCAATTTCGATAGAAATCCCCCCCCACTCATCGCCACACTTAGAACTGAACATTGGCCTCAATGTTCAAAAATGTCGGATGCCACCCCCACACTTAAGGACGAAAAAGGCAAATGCTTAGAATTTCAAGTGGGTTTTACCCCCACACTTAAGAACGAAAAAGGCAAATGCTTAAACTTCCAAGTGTGAAAGGGAAAACAAAATCAGATATATACATATATGATCGGGATTAAGGATTTCCAAAGATATAACCATGAAACTGATCGGAGACCAAGTGATTGGAGGATTGAAAACAAGCACAACGGTCTTCAAGATCACAGGAAATCCTGCAAGCAAAGACGGCAAAACCACGAAACACAACAAGGATAGAAACACACCCCACACTTATTCATTACTAAATCTAAGCTAATATAATATTATTACTACTACTAGGATAAGCATGGGTTTCCACCCACGAAGCGCTTGTTTATTAATGAGTCACTAGCTTGACTCGCCCCCGAATTTATTTGTCCTTGGGGAAAAAATGGAGATCCAGGACATCCATAACAGGGATGTCCCCTCCAGAGTAGTGTTTGATCCAGCCTTTAATAACGATTATCCCAGGATCAAACACTACATTTTCGTCTCCTAACTTGAATGAATCAAGCGAGTGAGATTCGAAGACTTCCTCAAGAAAAAGAAGGCCAAGATAGAATGATAAACGAGAAGAGTGAACCATGCCATGAAGAATTCGGTATAGGATTATGTCATGCATGGTCATATCAGGAATTAACGCTTCAAACAGAGGTGGGATTTATGCGGTACTTTAGAAACTATCAATTTGCACCTCATCTATTATGGTCTCTATTTCAGAAGCATCACTATCCTCGTTTTGAATATCAAAGATTGGATTGTCATAATTCAAAGTGTATTCAGAATCGAGCTCAAACAAAGGATTAATGAATGTCGTATCAAAACTATCTAAGCTAGAGTCAAAAGAATCCAGGGGTGTCTCGGATACCCTTGGGATTAGAACGGGGTCATCAATATCCTTAAAAGGATTAAATTTGATTTCCTCGTCCCCCATTAAAAAGGTATCAGAAGGTTCCCCTATAAGAGTATAGATCTCAGACCTTTTTGTCTCTAAAAGTTCATCCTTTAATAAATTTTCAAGAAAAAGGATATCTCCCTCCGGATCATTATTAAGCTCATAAGGAGGGAGATCTTTTATAGGATCATCATTTAACAAATTTTCAAGAAAAAGAATATCTCCCTCAGAATCATAAATTTCATTATCAATTCCTAGAGGTTTTTCGATTAAAGACTTAGTCGTGCTAGGTTTATCATCTTTAAGCTCTTTCGGAGGGAGATCTCTCGGGATTTCATCGTTTAATAATTTTTCTAGAAAAGAATATCTCCCTCCAAGTCATAGATGTCATTATCAATACCCGGTGGTATTGAATCATCTAGAAAAAGAAATATGTCAGTCTCTTCCAAAAGTAAGTGAATATCCCCAAAGGGAGTAAGAGATGGGAAGAGAGACTCGACCACAAGATTAAAAGAAAGACTGGGACTGCCACTCAAGGGATGATTTGATTTCTTAATTTTTAACACTTCTTGAAAATGATCCTCGCATGAGATGTCAATGAAATTGATCATATTAATTGACTCATTTCCATGCTTATGTGGATGTTTCGAAGTATTATCAGCATGAAAGATCAATTTTTCATCACCGTAGACGTCGACTAGAGCACGCGCCGTCCTCAAGAAGGGTCTCCCTAAAATAAGGGGAACTTGAGGATCGACATCATATTCGACTACTACAAAGTCGACAGAGAATGTGAACTAACCTACTTGTACGAATACATCCTTGGCTATACCAGCTGGATAAGCAATAGATCGGTTAGCTAGCTCAAGGGTCATACGAGTAGGTATAAGTTCAGGAATCATTAAATTTTTCCACACAGAGAGTGGCATGAGGTTAATGCTGGTACCTAAGTCGGCTAGTGCCATGCATTTCTCAAGCTCAGGAAAGTCACATGGAATGAGAAATTTCCCAAGGTCTCCAAGTTTCTCGAGAAGCTTTTTGAGGAGGACCGCTGAGCAATTTTCAGTTAGAGAAGTATTTGCAAATCCTAATAGTTTCTCCTTATCGAAAAGGAGATCTTTTAACATTTTATGGTACTTAGGCATAAGAGCTAAAGCTTCGGCAAGACTGATATTGAAATTAAGTTTCTTGAACATTTGAAAGAACTTATGGACATGAATATCAGACTTGTCTTGAAGCTTCTCCTTATTCAACCTCGAGGTATAAGGAATCTGAGGTTGATGAGGAGTCCGCTTAGGAAGCTCAGAAGAAAAAGAAGTAGGAGGGGGAGGAATCTCAAAAGTTTTAGAAGAGGGAGACGGCTGGACTACCGGAGGTAGGACTTTAGTGGTACTCTCGGTGAGTACATGGTCTGTGATCATCTCTGGGTCTCGTTCCAACTCCTCCTCCTCAGAAGAAGAAGGAGTAGGTGGTGGAACTGAGGGTCCAGCTAAAACATTACCACTTCGTGTGGTAATTGCTTTAATCTTCTCACGAGGGTTAGGTAATGTGTTGCTAGGCAACACACCCTGAGGTATCTGAAGTAGAACCTTTTTCATTTATGCCATTTTGTTTGTATTGATTGATTAAAAGCCTATTGATTTTGGTTTGATATCAACAACTGTCTCAACACTTCATCAGAAGGACATTGACTTGGAACTTGGTTTTGATTATGATTTTGACTATGGTTTTGATTATATCCCTGATTTTGATTGTAATTATTACCCTGGTTAAAATTCTAATCTTTGTTCTGATTAAAACCCTGACCTTGATTAAATCTATTTTGTTCTGGGCATTCCTGTTTTGATTGTTTTGAAAACTCTGATTATTACCCAGATTTTGATTATTTGATGGATTGAAACCGGGTGGTCCAAGAAAATTATTAGAACGATAACTAAGCAGATTAGAGTCTCCTTGAGGTTGGTAAGCATTACCACAGAATTATAGTTCCCCGTAGTAGCATAAACCTCCTGAGTGTAGCTACCGACGGCTTGGCAGTCATAATAAGAATGTAGACCACCACAAGTCTCATAGCTAGGAGTCACAGAATTAACCTGCTAATTCGAACGGTAAATCTGTAGCATATCTTTTCTTATTTCGATCATCTGTTAGGCAAGAGCTGCAATCTCGGAGGAAGAAGTGGTAGAACTAGATGACTCACCCCTATGAGCTGAGGTATCCCAGTCATTGTGGTGGGCGGTCATATTCTCGATGAGATCATAACACTCTTCGGGTCTCCTTTTCATAAAGGTCCCCCCAGCAGCAACATTAACGGGTAACATATTATGGTTTGGACACCAGTCGATCAAAAGCTTGTAACATTCCCATGCTTTAAATAATGATTCATCCAGAAGCTGGCGAAAGTTACTGATATCGTTCCTTATTTTTGTCACCATCGAAGGAGGAAAGTTACTGATATTGTTCCTTATTTAGAAAAAAATTTGGTAGCCATCTCCTAAAAAGTATGGATAGAATTATTCAGAAGACGATCAAAACATGCGGTGGCATGATGCATCAACGAATAAGGAAAGAGGTATAAGCGAAGGGCGTCATCGGTGACTCCGTTCTGCTTCATACTCTGGGTGATAGTCAAGAACTTATCGAGATGCTTATTTGCATCATCACCCAGTAGCCCGTGTAACTGACAACTGTATTGGACTTGTTGAATCATATGATTCTTTAGTCCGAAGTTAGTGGCATGAATGTTAACGGGAGCGATAGGTCCGCCTCATCTATTCATCGTAGGCTGGCACAGCTCCTCCATCGTTCGGAGATCGGGAGCTGGCATATGAAGATTAGGTCTCGGTGGACCATTATGATTTTGAGGAGGAAGTCCCACAGGAGGCGGTCCTTGAACGTTATTCGGATTCATGTTAATTTCTTTAAAATCGAGTAAACGTGAAGGATCACCAAGAATTCTTCGTCGATTTCGAATAACACTTTCGGGATCGGAGAAAGGAGGGATAAGATTAGAAGAAGAAGAACGAGTGCTCATGCACTAAAAAGAAAAAATATTTTTGGATTTTAAAAATATTTATAAAAGAAAAGAAAATATAAATGGAAAATATTTTTGGCTTTTTTATTTTTAAGATAAAAATTAAAGAAAAAATATTTTTGATTTTTAATAAGATATATATAATAAGAAAGAAAATATTTTTGGATTTTTTTATAAAGAAAATAAAATGAAAATATTTTTGGTATTTTTAAAATAGTTATATAAAAGAAAAGAAAATAGAACTAGAAAATCTATTTGGATATTTTTTATTTTTTATTTATAAGTACAAAAATAAACTTTTAAAAGAGAAAGGATCTTCAAGGCACTAACTTCAAACACCACGTGTAGATCGTACACCTCTCCCCGGCAGCGGCGCCAAAAACTGATTCGTCGATAACGACTAGTCGAGTAATATAATATAAGTAATCACGTCGGATAAAAATTACTTTAGAAAAAGTAATAGTTTATCTTCCGGATGTCGTGTAACAACGAGAGATGAATTTGAAATTCACGAAAACATTTTGTTTGATGCTTGATTGCCAAATATTTTTGCTTTTGATTTAAAACTAAATATAAAATAAAACTAAGCTAGATTATACTAAATAGCAAATAAGCAAAAAGCAATTATATTAAAGTCATATATTTTATATTTATATAGTATATATTTTTTATTATATAATATATATATATATATATATATATATATATATATATATATATATATATATATAAAGATATGCTTGCTAAGTGAAATGTTTAGATCCTTAAGTGTGCTTTAATTATATAATTGAGTCCTTATTGATGAATCAATACGTTTCAAATAAATTATCTTCTCACAACGTTGGTTTTTATTGAAAACAATTTTTAATCAAGATATCGATTACTAAATTAATGCCTAGTTATTCTAATAGTTTTTGCCTGCTCGATTAACCAAAACACTAATCTAAGTAATCTGAAAATTAACTTATCAAACCCATTAAGCTCCTCGCCATACTGTTGAATAAGATTCATCAACAATAAGACAAACAAAAGGTTAGGACAAATAAGCTATAAGCTAAAACCTTTAATTCCAAAATATATAGTATTTTTTAGGAGATAAAACCCTAAACTACTCTCTCTAATGTGGGCGATTTTTTTCACTCATCTCTAATCGATTATCTTGTACTACTACCATGCTGTTATTTGATTGTAGAAAAGCCTCAATTAGTGAGATCTTTCCTTGTGATTGATTTCCTTATCGAGTTTTTTTTTCGATTATCTGATCAGGATCTATAGGGTCGTTTGAATCGTTTTAGGGTTTTTTAGAATCGCGCCACATCCTTGTTTTTAGGGTTGGTGTTTATTCATTCTTTACTGAAAATCATTACTTAATAATGAAAATCATTACTTATTCATTCTTTAGGGTTGGTGTTTATTCATTCGTTTCGAAGGTAATGTGGAGGTCACGTGTGCTACATTAGGGTATACGTGTGGGTAAAAAACGTGGGCTTGTCTCACGTTTGTTTGTAGTTCATGCAACAGCCTATGTCGAGTTTTGGGTCATGGTGTTCTACATAGAAGGGCATGAGTTTTGTTGCAGGAATCAAGATAGATTACACTACTGTTGGATGGCCATTTAATGTCGTTGGTGGTGTTAATCTTGGAAGTTGGAGCTATTTTTACGGTCTTAGGATCAATAGCCTCCATTATGGTCTAAATTAGGAAGCCTTTGTTAATTTGGTAGGATCCTAATTTATGTATGAAGATGTTGATCTTCATTTGGTAGTTTCATAAGAATGGTATGTCATTCTTATGTAGGTTACTTTGTTTGTTGCACTTGATGTGCATGTTTGTTGCCCATGTAACGGGCTGTGATATAGGAATTCACCTATATCCATTGTACTTCAACGCTTTTTTGGTGTAATATATTTTACCGGGGTTGAAGGCTACTGAGAAAAACAACGCTTCACTTAAGTTGGCTGCGTCAATGGTTAGAGATATTGATGGAAAGATGGTAGGAAAGGATGGGAAGCCTCTGCGAACTGCTATTCGCATGCCGACTGTTTCAAACCCTAAGTTTGGTCCTCCGCTGAATAAAAACCCTAAACCAAATGAGGCGAAAACGAATGAGGATAACCCTATCATTGAGAAAACTCAGGAGGAAGAACCTACATCAGTGTTGGAGAATGTTCAGGTAAACCTTACTGGTTGGGACAATGATGATAACAATGGGATAAAGTCATTTGCTAATGTGGTAAGTGCTTCAAAACCAACGTCTAAACTTAATTTTAGAACATTGTTCAATGAAGATAAGGTGGAGGAAACTGAATTTGTTTTACCTTTAGCTATTGTGGAAGTAGTTAAACATAAGTTTGATAATACTTTGGTTGGGTTCTTTGTGGGATAGAAAGTTGCTTTTCCACTTGTTAAGAATTACATTATGAATACATGGAGCAAATTTGGTGTCCAGAAAGTAATACGAGATGATGAAGGAGTTCATTACTTTAAGTTTGATTCTCCTAATGGGGTGGACCAGGTTCTCCAACAAGGGCCATAGATGATTAGGAATACACCACTCATTCTGAATAAGTGGACGCCAAATTTGTCGTTGGCTAAAGATGAAGTCACCAAAGTTCCTGTATGGGTTAAATTACATAGGGTTCCTGTGGTGGCATATTCTGAAGATGGCTTGAGTTTGATTGCGTCCCAAGTGGGTACTCCCATTATGCTTGATGCTTTTACAAGCGCAATGTGTGATGAACCTTGGGGACGTATTGGATTTGCGCGGGCTTTGATTGAAGTAAGTGCAGAAAAAGATCTTAAAGAAAATGTCATCATGGCAGTTCCATTAGAGAATGGCGAAGGCTATAGTAAGGAGAATATCAGAGTTGAATATGAGTGAAAGCCACCAACATGCAGTGATTGTCGTGTCTTTGGACATAATACGGATAAGTGCCCTAAAAAGCCTGTTGTGTGTGCTCCAGTAATGGTTGCAAATACTGTGGAGGAAAACAATGATGGTTTTGTGCAGGTCAACAATAGGAAATCAAAAGGCAAAGGGCAAGTAAATAACCAAAAGAAGCATGCTATGGGGTTTAAGGTCGGTAACAATCAGAATTTACAATACCAACCTGTTAAATCAAAGTCTAGTGGCAGTAAGAGTAACAATAATCATCAAGTCAATGGTATTAAATTGAAGAATCTGTTTGAAAAACTTAATGATATCACTGTTCCGGTTACTGAATCTAGTGGGGGGAATGATGCTGAAAACTTAATGATATCAATTCACGGAAGATTCTGACAGTGAGGTAGAGGAAACCCTAATTTTGGAAACCAAGCAAACTAAGGGGGCAAGCACTCCCAGTATCGAGATTTCCAATGTTTAGTATTGCTGCCTGGAACATACGGGGTCTGAACCGAACCCCTAAACAATCTGAGGTTCGTCGGGTAGTTAGTGAAAACCAATTAAGCGCGTGTGCGATTCTTGAATCACATGTGGATATCTCTCTTCTCTCTGATGTTTGCTCTCGGGTCTTTAAATCCTGGGAATGGACGTCTAATGCTAATCTATGTACCAAAGGTTGTCGTATTATACTTGGGTGGAACATTGATGTGGTTAATATTATGGTGTTATCGCAATCTAACCAGGCTATGCATGTGAAGATTATTCACAAAGCTACAAGCAAAATTATGTTTTGCTCTTTTATTTATGCAGGTAATCTTCCTGCTGAGCGAAGATTACTTTGGGCTGAGTTAGATCTTCATAAACATGTTGTTCGTGGGTTTCCATGGACTCTTATGGGAGACTTTAACGTTGCTTTGAATCTTGAAGATTACCTTTCTGGGCCGTCTTGTTTGAATTCTGCTATGAACGATTTCAAAGCGTGTGTTAATAAGATTGAGGTGATGGACATTAACTCCTCAGGATTACACTATACGTGGAATCAAAAGCCAAAGAGTGGTGGAGGCGTTCTCAAGAAATTGGATAGGATAATGGGTAATTTGGAGTTTATTGACACATTTCCAGGGGCCTATGGTGTTTTTCAACCGTACCGTATATCGGATCACTCTCCCGCGGTGTTGAAAATTCCATCCCTCATGATCCAAAAGCCGAAACCTTTTAAATTCTTCAATTTTTTGACTTTTAAAAGTAAGTTTCTTGATGTTGTTGCTGAGCAGTGGAACGTGAATATTGAGGGGTATCATATGTTTTGTGTTGTTACCAAGATGAAAGCGCTCAAGAAGCCGTTAAGGAAGCTGCTACACTCCCATGGTAACCTTCATGATCGTGTGAATGCCCTTAGAATTGAATTGGATGAAGTTCAAAAAGCGTTAGACAGAGATCCGCTTGATTCTAACCTTCATGATGAGGAGGCAACTTATGTAAGAGCCTTTATTGATGCTAAATTATATGAGGAACATTTTTTGAAACAAAAGGCAAAGATTAAGTGGTTAGAAGTTGGAGACTCTAACTCCGCTTTCTTTCATAAATCAGTTAAGAGCCGAAACCAAAGAAGTTGCATTGATAGTATTAGAGATGCTGCTGATTGTGAAGTAACGGGTTCTCTTATGGTGGAATGTTTTCTAAACCATTACCAACAATTTCTAGGAACTAATATGGAGTGCATCGATCTTGATAGTGATGGTTTGTTCCTAAATCATGTCTCTGCTGCTACATCTTTGAATATGGTTTGAAATGTATCAAATGAGGAAGTGAAAATAGCTATGTTTATCATTGGTGACGATAGAGCTTCGGGCCCTGACGGATTCATGTCAGCCTTCTTCAAAAATAGTTGGAACCTCGTTGGTAATGTTGTTTGTAGTGCAGTTAAAGAGTTTTTTAACAACGGTCAATTATTGAAAGAAATTAATCATACTTTCCTTACTTTTATCCCGAAGGTAGCTACCCCTCTTAAGGTGAATGATTATAGACCTATTTCGTGTTGCAATGTGATTTATAAATGTATTAGTAAAATCCTTACCAATCAAATCATTGATGGTCTTAAGGAGGTGGTTAGCGATAACCAGTCAGCTTTCATTATGGGTAGAAGAATTACTAACAATATCCTCATAACGTAAGAGCTCATGCATAACTATCATAGGGATAGGGGTCCTCCAAGGTGTGCGTTTAAGTTGGACATTCAAAAAGCTTATGACATGGTGGACTGGAAATTCTTGTCGAACATCCTAATTCTGTTTGGGTTTCATAAGAAGATGGTTAAGTAGATGGCTTGTGTGTCTTCGGCTTCTTTTTCCCTTTGTATAAATGGAGATATTCATGGCTACTTTAATGGGAAACGGGGGCTAAGGCAAGGGGACCCGATATCTCCGTATCTCTTCACGTTGGTTATGGAGGTTCTTACTTTAATCATTAAATGTCGAGTTCGTCTTTCAGACACGTTCCGTTATCATAACAAATGCAATGAGTTGGAGCTTATCAATGTTTGTTTTGCTGATGACCTTTTTATATTTATTAGAGGTGAGGTTCATTCGGCTCGGCTTATTATGGAGGCTCTTGATGAATTCCAAAAGGCTTCGGGGCTGGTTCCTAGTATCCCTAAAAGCACGATATACTTTTGTAATGTCCCTAATCATATTAAGAATGATATTCTTAGTATAATGCCGTTTGCTGAAGGTGAGCTCCCGGTTAAGTACCTTGGAGTTCCTCTTATTTCTTCGAGACTTCTAAATAAGGATTGTAAAGTCCTTGTTGAAAAGGTCTCTAATAGGATTGCGGTTCTTGTTATTTCTATTGGCATTATCCAAGATATTGAGCAACTCATGAGGGGTTTTCTTTAGTGCAATAGAGAGCTCAAGTGGGTTAAGGCTAAGGTCGCTTGGGACATTATTTGTCTTCCTAAACGAGAGGGAGGTCTTGGTATACGTAGTCTTGAAACTTTTAATATTGCCTTAATGACCACCCATATTTGGAATATTGTTATGAATCGTGATTCTTTATGGGTTCGGTGGGTGCATATGTATAAGTTAAAGGGTCGCACGATATGGGACATTCCAGTGAAGGCTGATATGAGCTGGGGATAGAGGAAGCTTCTCCAAATCCGTGAATTTGTAAAGCCGTTTTTTGGAAGAAACTCGGTAATGGTAAATCTACTTCCCTTTGGTTTGATAGATGGAATGTAAAATGCCCGCTTATAAATTATCTTACTCCTAGGGATATTACAAATGAAGGTTTTACATTGAAGACTTGTGTGGCAGATATAGTGTCGAATGAGGGCTGGTTATGGCCTCAATATTGGTTACTAAAGGCGCCAAACCTTACTACCCGATGAAATGCTCAAATGATGACGAAAGTTATGTCGAGCAAATCTGCTCGCCAAAGGTATCTTGTTTTGGGTAAAGGGTTTATAGCCGATGAAATGCTTAAATGATGACGAAAGTTATGTATAGCAAATTATTTTTTGGGTAAAAGGGAATTCATACCCCGGTAAAATATATTACACCAAAAAAAGCGTTGAAGTACAATGGATGTAGGTGAAGTCCTAACATCTCAGCCCGTTACATGGGCAACAAACAAACACACATTAGTGCAATAAACTAACATAAGAGTGACAACCCACTCTTATGACTACCATACTAAATTGAAATAAAATACAAGCAAACTATAAAATAAGAATGATGCTCGCGTTTCCAATTTAGACCATACTGGAAACTATTGATAATAGCTCCAACTTCTAAGATTAACACCACCTAAATCAGCTTGATGAATCAATATCACCAAGAATCTCCAAGGATAGTTTAATCAGACCAATGCATAGTAGCGTCATGCGAATTAAACCAAAGACACTACACTCGCAATCATGGGACCTGCAGGTAATATCCTAATGATAACCAAGCATAT